>SKCR01049055.1:0-37859 GCA_019454045.1 Zanthoxylum bungeanum
GTTACTCGTAATCCAATATATGCTTCATACGGGGAAGACACTGTATCTGCCCTAGGCCTCGCATGTGATCATCCGATACTGGATCGAAATACGCAATACTATGTATAATACGCCTGGTATAGATCATTTATTCCTGTAAGGATATTTCCGGAGAATTGGGTAGGCATGGCGCTTTGCTAGAGGCCAACCTTGTCTTGTAAATTGGTATAAATGTGGTATAAGGTACTTACGTGTTCGGATAGTCCGACGACCGAATTTACTGCCAACATATCTGGGGATCTCATGGGTCGCTTCCCAAAGATTCACCGATGACATATGACTCGCGCTTTTATTAATCTGGGATTAATTAATGATGAGAGAGAAAATTAATCTGGGATTAATTGCGGAGATATTTTATCTGGGATAAAATATCTATTAAAGAGAGATAACGATTAATTTGGAATTAATCGGGAAATTAATATATTCGATATATTAAATGAAATTGGATTTCGACGCGGAATTAAAATTAGATTTTAATTCGAGCGAACGAGTTAATTTAGAATTAATTCGTTAGCGACATGAATAGTGATTTCGCTAGGCGTAATCATTTAATTACGACGCAACGGAAAATTCGTTAATTTGGAATTAGCGAACTCGAGCCCGAGATTATTTGCGAGTGCATTCGCATTTCGAATTCGAATGCGGCACGCAAGTCAAATCAAGCGTCAAATCATTAGTCGCATCAAGCGTCAAATCACATGTCACTTTGAGTGATGTGACACTTGATTGATTGATGTGATTGATTGAGTTGTTTGGTAGGCGTATGAGTGTGGAACACTCAAGGTTGTTTGAATTCATTTAGTTTGACTTTTGAATGTAAAAAGTGTATATGATTTTGATAAAAATCAATTACCTTTTTAGACAACAACTAATACACAAATAACAACTCCCACAACTCATCTCTCTCTACATTCTCTTCATATTTCTCACGCCCAAGGGCTGAGCATTTTCTAGTTTTATTTTCCTGGGCAGAACTGAATTAGAAGGGAAGCAAGTGCGATTTTGTGGCAAAATCAAGAGTGCTAGCACACTCCGGGATCATGCGAAGGTGATAAGGAAGTCCACCCATGAGCCGGGAATCAAATGATGAAGCTTGGAGCTTGGTTTCTTGTTGATTGAAGGCCGAAAACAGTGAGGAAATCAGCTCACTGCCGAATGCAGTCCAAGGTAGAAAATGGATTTTTGTTGCCTCCCGCGTCGCTCAACCGATCGATGTGAGTATTCCGCAACTTTCTCGATTGTATTCACACATGTTCATGCTTGTTTATTGATCCTTGGGACCTTAATAGAAACCAAAAATGGTATCAGAGCAAGGTTGAACATGAAATTTGATTTAGGGTTAAAATTTGGGTAAAATGATTTTGAGCATGATTTTTTGAAATTGGATGAATGAATATGCTTCAATGTGTTTTAATTGAAGTTTGATTGGATCAATTTCAAGAAAATTGGTTTGGAACAATTTTTGCCCAAATTGTTGTGTTGGCCGAATGGTCTAGCCCTAAAATGTCTTGGTGATTTTTTGATTTTTGATCATTGGATGACTTGAATCAATTGGGAATGATGATTTAATGTCGATTGTGGGTTTAATTGGATTGAAACCGAATCGGACAAAAATTACCCAATATTGCCGAGACATTAGAAGCATGAAATGGGTTTGATTTTGTTAAATTGTGTTGGACATGATTTAATGATAAAGAGCATGATTAATTAGGCTAATTGATGTTTTAGGAATTTTAATTGGATAATTAATTGTGTAATGCACTTTAGGTAATTAAATTGGGAATTTGGAATTCGGCAATTTAATTGAATTGGGCTAATTTTGAAAATTGGGCTTGAAATACTGTTATTGGGCTTATTGGGCTTAGTTGTACTAAGTTGGGTTTAGGAAGTCCACGCCTTAAGAAATTAATTAAAAGCCCATTGGACTTTAATTAAATTGATGTTGGCCGTTAAACGGGCTTTGAGACCCGTGAAGATTAAATTTGGAATTTAAATCGTAAATGGTTTATTATTAAAGTGTAAGGTTTAATTTGGAATTAAATATGCGAATTAGAATTGAATGCATATTAAATTGGATTTAATGATGTAGTTTAATTTAATTCGAGAATTCGTACTTTGAATACTTATTCGCAAAACGAGTTTGACTCGCGCAAAATCAAATCGGTGTTTGAACATTGGATGGTCACTAATTATCAGATTAATTAATTTGATTAGATTGATTGATAACATGCTTGTGTGAATACATGGTTGCGATGCATGAATAATGTATATCGGATGGATATTAGATAGGTGGGACAATTTTGGAAATTGTAATAAATTTGATTTATTAATTGGACCTGCGTGTCCAGCCTTATTACCTACTTACTCTTTGTATTCTGTTCTCACCTATTCCCTTCAATGTAAATGAGGTTTCTTTAGAAGTGTAGTGTAACGGGTAGAAGTAAATACATGTGCTAGCGGGAGAGAGAAAGTGAGAGATTTGATCTAGGATCAATGTGTAAATTATCCATTCGCATATCATTATTACTTTATTTATACGCGCTTTATTATGTGTTTAGAATGCATGTTTAAGGGTGTATGATGATGAGACCTTAACAAAGATAATAAATTGGTTGCCAATTTGCACTCGAAAAACCCTCGCAAATTATTAAGCGTCTTTCCTTCCATTGAGTGATTCTCACTCAAGATCCGAGACTGGCATTGGCTTGTTGGCCAAAGTCAAGGCCTTTGTCCGTCGAGGATGTGTTTGAATCACGAAGGCTTTGTTCCATATTGGTGTCTTGTCCAAGTTGTGGTTTGTTGGCCAAAGTCAAGACCATTTCTTGTCCATCGACATTCATTACGAAGATTTCCATGGTCAATGGGTCCCGCTTAACTAGGATCACTAAGTTTGTTGTGCCAAAGCCAAGGCTTAGTTGATTCAGAGGAAAAAGGTTAGGTAATACATTGGATGTATTGGCATATATAAGATATATGTTTCGGACTTGGATGTCCCCCTACCGGATCTAGGAATTGGATTGGATCCAATCGATCTTAGAGATCTACCTAGTTAATTATCATACAATTTATTGGCCAAAGTCAAGATTGTGTGATATTTAACGGTATCCTAGCCCACTAGGAAACACGGTTTCCCGAGTACTCGACAGAGGGTTAGAGGCTCGCCGAAAAATAGTGGGAGGCAAGAATTGAATTTGTAATATTCGTTTAATTACTTGTCATATGCGCTTAAACAAATATCATTCGTCAAATGTATTAAATGTTAGTTGGACTAATATTTAAATGTTGTTTCAATAAATAGTTGGACTATATTCAAACTATTTATTTATAGTTGATTTTATAATTGGATTATAGTAATCAATATAATTGATTTTAATCTATTAAATTATATTTGATTAAATAGTTGGACTATTGTAATCATTATAATAAATAGTACCGAAATCGTTGATTAAATAGTTGGACTATTAGAATCAAGATAGAAATTGAAAGATTGACATTTAAAACATAATCTTGGGGAAAATGTATTTAAATGGTTTTAATTTTCAAATTCGGAATAATTTCAGGATGGTCCTGGAAAAACTAATAAGTTACTTTATTTGATAAAATAACACATTAGGCCTTAGCCCGGAGTTAAGCAAATAGTAGAGCATAATCTTTGGAAGATTTATGTGATGATAACTTTAGTGCTTAATCCATTTAGCTTGTCGCAGTAGACTCCTTAATTTCTGAATCAGAACTAAGGATTAGATCCTTAAAGTATGATACTGAAATTGAAGGATCTTCATAAATCTATCTTTAGATTTTAGAAGTACTTAATTGCAATAGTAAACTCTTGGAGAGTTAATGACTATTCACAATGAGATAAAGTCAAAGTTTGCAATTAGGCAAGTAGCGCAAGGCGCACCTTACTTCGATATTCTAGAAGGCCAAGGCTGATTAATTTGGAATTAATCGATAAAATAATATATTCGATATATTATACGAAATTGGATTTCGACGCGGAATTGAAATTAGATTTTAATTCAGGCAAATGAGTTAATTTAGAATTAATTCGTTAGCGATGTGAATAGTAATTTTGCTAGGCATAATTATTTAATTGCGTCGCAAAAGAAATTTTGTTAATTTGGAATTACCGAACCCGAGCCTGGGAGTGTTTGCGAGCGCATTCGCATTTCGAATTCAAGTGCGGCCCGCAAGTCACATCAAGCGTCAAATCATTAGTCACATCAAGAGTCAAATCACATGTCACTTTGAGTGATGTGACAATTTGATTGATTGATTGATTGATGGAAGTGGTTGGCAAAGCTTTAATGGTTTGACTTTTGAAAGCAATTTTTGGAAAATGAATTAATTGATTTTTTGAAAATAAAAAAGTGTATTAGATACACAATTCTTCCAACAACTCACAACACACTCTCTCACTTCTTCTTCTCTCCCATTCACGCCCAATGGGCTGAATTTTCTTCTTCTTTTCACTGCCCACTGCCGTGAGTTAAAGAGAAGCTATTGATGATTTTGTGGAAAAATCAAGAGTTCTAGCACACATCGGAGTCTTGCGAAGGTGATAGGGAAACCCACTTGTGAGCAAGGAATCACCAAATCAAGCTTGGAGCTCAAAACTTGATGATTGCCGAGAACACCAAGGAGCCAAAATAGTGGACTACCGTGAGCTCTAGGAAGGAAAAGCTTGAAGTTTTGTTCTTCACCGCATCACCTCAACCGATCGATGTAAGTATTCCGTAACTTCTTCGAGTATTCGCATTATGTTTCTTTCTTGATAATCGATCCTCGGGACCGTAGATTTTCCCAACAATGGTATCAGAGCGAGTAAAAGCATGAAACTTGAATTTAGGGTTAAAATTGGGTAAAATGTATTTGAGCATGATTTGATGAAATTGGATGATTGAGTATGCTTAAATATAGTTTAATTGAAGTTTGATTGGATCAATTTCATGATATATTGTTTGGAACAATTTTCCCCAATTTGTTGAGGCTTGGCCGAAACTATATAAGCTCTAATGTCTTGGAATTTTTGATTTTTGATTCATTGGATGACTTGAAATCAATTGGGAATGTTGATTTAATTTTGAATTGGATTCAATTGGATTGGATTTGAAATTGGACAAAATATACCCCTAATAGCCTAGACTTATAGCATGTAATTGGTTTGATTTTTGATCAAAATGTGTTGGACATGTTTTGATGTTAATGAGCATGATTAATTAGGCTAATTGGTGTTTTGGAAATATTGATTTGGGTAATTAATTATGCTATACACTTTGGTTAATTAAATATGAAATATGAAATATTTGTGATTTAATTAATTGGGCTAATTTTGGAAATTGGGCTTAAAAGTTGTTATTGGGTTTATTGGGCTTGGTTGTACCAAGATTGGTTTAGGCAAATTGGTTGGATCCAATTGGGCCCAAAACCGAATCCATAAAGTCCAAATGCGACTAATGGACCTTTATTATTAATTGGGCCAAATGGGCCTAAATTGGTTTCTAGGCATACAAGGGTGATTCCTTTAAATGGGCTTTAGTCTTTGGGTTTGACCCAAGTTGACCAAAAGTCCATGCCTTATGAAATTAATTAAAAGCCCATTGGACTTTAATTAAATTAACATTGGATGTTAATTGGGCTTTGAGACCCGTAACGATTAAATTTGGAATTTAAGTCGTAAAGGTTCGTTAATAAAGTGTAATATTTAATTTGGAATTAAATAGTTAATTAGTATTAAATACATATTAAATTGGATTTAATATTGTAGTTTAATTTAATTCAAGAATTCGTACTTTGAGTACTTATTCGAAAAACGAGTTTGACTCGCGCAAAATCAAATCGTTGTTTGAACATTGGATGGTCATTAATTATCAGATTAATTAATTGGATTAGATTGAATGATAACATGCTTGTGTGAATACATGGTTGCGATGCATGAATAATGTATATCAGATGGATATTAGATGGGTGGGGCAATTTTGGAAATTGTTTTAATAAATTTAGAATTTATTAATTGGACCTGCGTGTCCAGCCTAGTACCTCTTTGACTCTGTGTAGTTCTCTTCTCACCTATTCCCCTCAATGTAAATGAGGTTTCTTTAGAAGTGTTATGTAACGGGTAGAAGCAATACTTGTGCTAGCGGGAGAGAGGAAAGAGAGAGATTTGATCTAGGGTCAATGTGTTAAGTATCCATCCGCATATCATTATTATTTATTTATATGCGCCTTATTATGTGTTTAGAATGCATGTTTAAGGGTGTATGATGATGAGACCTTAACAAAGATAATAAATTGGTTGCCAATTTGTACGCGAAAAACCCTCACAAAATATTAAGCGTTTTTCCTTCCATTGAGTGATTCTTACTCAAGATGTAAGATTGGCATTGGTTTGTTGGCCAAAGTCAAGGCCTTTGTCCGTCGAGGATGTGATTGAATCACGAGAGCTTTGTTCCATATTGGTGTCTTGTCCAAGTTGTGGTTTGTTGGCCAAAGTCAAGACCACTACTTGTCCATCGACATTAATTACGAAGCTTTCCATGGTCAATGGGTTCCGTTTAACTGGAATCACTAAGTTTGTTGTGCCAAAGCCAAGGTTTAGTTGATTCAGAGGAAAAAGATTAGGCAATATATTGGATATATTGGCATATATAAGATATATGTTTCAGACTTGGATATCCCTCTACAGGATCTAGGAATTGGATGGGATCCAATTGATCTTAGAGATCTACCTAGTTAATTATCATAAAAATTTTTAAAAGATGAAGTGGTTATTTTATAGTTTGGTAATATATTGATTTATTAACCTGGAACACTAAATTATATGTAAGCCTCTGTCGATGGTCAGACACAAATACCCAGTTTAACCCAATTGAACCATATGTCTATGTCAACCAAATTATCTGGATTCATTAAGTTTAAGTTCCAATTATGGCTACCCCCGCCCGACAGGTATATGTCTATCCTGTAAGGAAATCTATTAAAGGGTTATCTATCCTCAAGGAAGATCGTGGGCTATTGAGTCTAAGGCTGAAACCTAAAATCTCTATGTCTAGTTCATTTTAGATTTACCAGATCAATTTTATTAATGGCCAGTTAATGAAAAAGCATTAAGATTAAGACTTAATAAATAAATCTTTATATTACCTAAACTATAATCTAACCTCTTGTAAACCGGTGATATTCAAAGTCATCACAACCCCAGATAACTAATTTAGTTACAACACATAACTAGGGCTAGTAAAAACTTGAAAATAAAAGACATAAAGTAAAAATGCGGTAAAGTAAATACTGAAAAGTAAATTACAATAAAATAAAATGCTAAGGTAAAAGGAATTACTTTTTCTACTACTAATTTAGATATCTCCCATAATATAAAATATAAACTTGTGATGACATTACCAACCAGCCATATAGGCGGTATCCTGATTAAGTCAAATTAAGTCCAACCAGCCATTAAGGCGGTAAAAAGATTTGTCCATGAACCTGCCATATAGGCGGTGTGAAAGTTTAATTACCAACTGACCAATCTGGCGGTATCCTTTTAAGTCAATATTTTAAATAATGAATATATTATATATTTAAGGGAGATTAATCTAAATAGCAATAGTAAAAGAATTACCTTTCACCCTATCTGGGGAAGTTACCTCCTCATGGTGAATAGTAAAAACTGTAAAAAGTAAAAAAGTAAATTACTATTATTACAAAACGTAATTAAAATTAATTACAAAACTAAAAACTAAAAGAAACTAGAGAGAGAAACTCCCTCTTTACATCAAAAAGATGAGAGAGAGTGGTACAACTAAAACTGAAACGTCGAACTGAATTTATTGGCTCGGGTAAGGGGTGCGCGTCGCGACGCCAAGCCAGCGCCGTGACGCGCGTTGATCTTCAACACGTGTTGCTTGGCTTCGCGAGATCGTGACAGGTTGGCTTCGTTGATCTTCTTTGCTTTTTCTGAATTTTGACTTTTTATTTATATACAATACCTTCCGTCTATGTAGCGAGCTTTAGGTCGGTGACTCCCAAACCAGTTGGCTTTAGGGCATCAGGTGTTAAGACACCCCTAAGGACTTAATTACTCAGACTTCAGATATATATACATATATATAAATTTTTCATCATTTTTGATCCATGTAGCGAGCTTTGGGCCAATGACTCCCAAACCAGTTAGTTTTAGGGCACTAGGTATTAAAATACCCTTACAGACTTAATAACTCGGATCTCAGATGTTTTTTTTTTTTTTTTTTTATTCCATCACTATTTTTTTTTAGATGTTTCCTCCAAATGAACTAGAGTACTCGATATTACAAACTTTTCAATTTTAGCTTATGTCTGTATGTTATCATGTATGTTGATAATATCTGCTAACTAAGTATATGAAGATTCATTTTAGTCACTTTTATGGAGAATTTACAGATTTAATAATTCAAAAGTGAATAAACAAAAATTAACTTGTTTTGAATTAGGTTTGAAATACGTCTCAGGAGTGGGAATTCCTTACACAGCTATTTCTTACCAATTTCATCTTTTTTAGTCAACATAACAACAAAACATTTCATATAACTATAATTTACATGTGTTTTAGAAGTTTAATCAAAGGCTCAGTTTATGGTGTGTGACTAACTGTCGAATGGACTTCCCGTTGTAGATTCCCCAGAGGGAAGGTGGACCGAGGCTCACTTAAATACCCAAGCCCCTTTGGCTCTTATCGCTTGTTGTCAGGAATAAACAACGAGTCCTCCAAACTAGTCTGTCACAACACGCTACAAGTGAATGATTATCTAGGTGCCTCCACAGCTTTTCCTTATAAAAAGGTAGTGAGTGAAGGAAGACACCAAACCATCACCTAGCTTTAAATATGCCCTTTGTTTTTATTAAATTTTTAATTAATTTTTTTTTTTGTATTTTTCGAAAAATTTTGGACTAGAAATAAAAACACAATACAAACAAGTACTATTAACTATTCCTCACCCCCAAACCTAAATGAGACATTGTCCCCAATGTCTTAAACAGTAGAAGAAGAGTTTAGAAAATCGTACCTGATTAGTTGAAATTCTACAGGAAATTAAAGGTTAAGATCCAGATTAATTCGACGCTTCTTACCACGATCGTCCTCGGACCATTTTATCTTTGAACTTGACCGGCGTAAACACACACGTATAACGCAAGCGCACGTATCGTTCAAGTAGTATAAAAATATCGATCCCACGAGGACTTAATTCCTACTGTTGTTATTAATTGTTGAATCTATTTATTTACAAATATCTAATTAAATGGAGAATAGAGATTGTTTGATTGATTTGATTTGTAAGTGGCGTTGCTAAATAAAATAAATAAAAAGATAAAAGAAAATACTAAGGAAAATACAAAAGACACAAAAATCTAGGGTTGTGAATCATTCTAATATCATTTAAAAGATGAAGTAGTTAAACCATAGTTAGGTAAATTATTGAATTATTAATCTGGAACACTAAATTATGTAAAAGCCTCTTCCGAATAATCATTTACAAATACCTAGTATAATCCAATTGAACCATATGTCTATGTCAATTAAATTACCTAGATTCATTAAGATTGAGTTCCAATTATGACTACCCCCGCCCGACAGGTATATTCCTATCCTGTAAGGAAATCTATTAAAGGGTTATCTATCTTTAAGGAAGATCGTGGGTTGTTGAGACTAAGGTCTTAAACTTAAAATCCCTATGTCTAGTTCATTTTAAGTTTACCTAATCAATTTTATTAGTGATCGGTTAATAAAAGCATTAAGATTATGACTCAACAAATAACTCTTTTAATTACCCCAACTATAATCTAACCCTTTTTAATACGGTGATATTAGAAATCATCACAACCTAGAATACTAACTTAGTTACAACACATAGTTAGGACTAGTAAAACAAAGATAAAAATTACTAAAAAGTAAATGCAGAAAAATAAAATAAAATGCTAAGGAAAAAGAATTAACTTCTACTAAATACTAATTAGAAATCTCCCATAAAATATAATATATACTTGTGATAATTTTATCAACCAGCCATAAAGGCGGTAATATTTGTTATTAAACCAGCCATAAAGGCGGAACATAAATATACCAGCCATAAAGGCGGAACAAAAATAAACCAGCCATAAAGGCGGAATAATTATTTAATAACCAACCGACCAATCTGGCGGTATCCTTATTAAGTCCGATTATAAATAATTTATATATTATATTTTAGGGAGATTAATCTAAATAGCAATAGTAAAAGAATTACCTTTTTACCTTACCGGTGAAAAGTTACCTACACATAGTAAATAGTAAAAATTGTAAGAAGTAAGAAAGTAAAATTACTATTACTATTAAAAAGTAATTAAAAATATTTACAAAACTTAAATTAAAATATTCTAGAGAGAGAAGCTCTCAATTTAGAACTAAGAAAAGAGAGAGAAAGGTGTAATGAAAACTGAAAATTCGATCTCTATTTATAGGCTCGAGTAAGGGTCCAGCGTCGCGACGCTGAAAACACGATTTTGCCCTTTTTGTCCAGTTTTGTCTATTTTGCCCCAAAACACCTCCAGAATGTCCTGAAACTTTATTTATCTACAAAATAACACAAAACACATCAAAATATTCACAAAACCCAAGAAACTATACAAAATATTAGGTTAAATGAGTGGGAAATAGTGATAGAAATACCACTCATCACACCCCCAAACCTAACATTTTGCTAGCCTCGAGCAAAATAATAAATAATATGAAAATAAAATTTTAACTAAGCCACTTTCGTAGGGATCACGGTTGCATTTAGCATATGCAACAAGCCTTTAAACCCCTAGGTGTCCCTAGTGGACGAGTTGTAGTCTCGTGAGGGTTTACAGCAATGATACCCACAAACATTTTATAAAAGTAAAAGGTAGTGAAACTAATGCACACAAAAGCAAAAAGACAAGCGAAAAGAGAATAAAGATGTTAGTGACTAATCAGGTGAAATTTCTAATCCAAGTTACTAGATGTTTTGTTTCATTATAAATTACAGAATAAGTAAATTCTCCGATTATTTTTACCATTCTTCATATACACAGTCAACATAATATTAAACAACTCATTTTTGCCCACAACAGTCATAAGTGTAGTTGATAAGAGAGTAATATTTTTGTCCTAAAGTTCTAGTAGATTTCACACCTTTTTGTAGCAATTGAATAATTTTTCTGATTTTCTGATTTTTTCTTTGCTTTTTCTGAATTTTGACTTTTTATTTATATACAATACCTTCCGTCTATGTAGCGAGCTTTAGGTCGGTGACTCCCAAACCAGTTGGCTTTAGGGCATCAGGTGTTAAGACACCCCTAAAGACTTAATTACTCAGACTTCAGATATATATACATATATATAAATTTTTCATCATTTTTGATCCATGTAGCGAGCTTTGGGCCAATGACTCCCAAACCATTAGTTTTTAGGGCACTAGGTATTAAAATACTCTTACAGACTTAATAACTCGGATCTCAGATGTTTTTTTTTTTTTTTTTTTATTCCATCACTATTTTTTTTTAGATGTTCCTCCAAATGAACTAGAGTACTGGATATTACAAACTTTTCAATTTTAGCTTATGTCTGTATGTTATCATGTATGTTGATAATATCTGCTAACTAAGTATATGAAGATTCATTTTAGTCAGTTTTATGGAGAATTTACAGATTTAATAATTCAAAAGTGAATAAACAAAAATTAACTTGTTTTGAATTAGGTTTGAAATACGTCTCAAGAGTGGGAATTCCTTACACAGCTATTTCTTACCAATTTCATCTTTTTTAGTCAACATAACAACAAAACATTTCATATAACTATAATTTACATGTGTTTTAGAAGTTTAATCAAAGGCTCAGTTTATGGTGTGTGACTAACTGTCGAATGGACTTCCCGTTGTAGATTCCCCAGAGGGAAGGTGGACCGAGGCTCACTTAAATACCCAAGCCCCTTTGGCTCTTATCGCTTGTTGTCAGGAATAAACAACGAGTCCTCCAAACTAGTCTGTCACAACACGCTACAAGTGAATGATTATCTAGGTGCCTCCACAGCTTTTCCTTATAAAAAGGTAGTGAGTGAAGGAAGACACCAAACCATCACCTAGCTTTAAATATGCCCTTTGTTTTTATTAATTTTTTAATTAATTTTTTTTTTGTATTTTTCGAAAAATTTTGGACTAGAAATAAAAACACAATACAAACAAGTACTATTAACTATTCCTCACCCCCAAACCTAAATGAGACATTGTCCCCAATGTCTTAAACAGTAGAAGAAGAGTTTAGAAAATCGTACCTGATTAGTTGAAATTCTACAGGAAATTAAAGGTTAAGATCCAGATTAATTCGACGCTTCTTACCACGATCGTCCTCGGACCATTTTATCTTTGAACTGACCGGCGTAAACACACACGTATAACGCAAGCGCACGTATCGTTCAAGTAGTATAAAAATATCGATCCCACGAGGACTTAATTCCTACTGTTGTTATTAATTGTTGAATCTATTTATTTACAAATATCTAATTAAATGGAGAATATAGATTGTTTGATTGATTTGATTTGTAAGTGGCGTTGCTAAATAAAATAAATAAAAAGATAAAAGAAAATACTAAGGAAAATACAAAAGACACAAAAATATAGGGTTGTGAATCATTCTAATATCATTTAAAAGATAAATTAGTTAAACCATAGTTAGGTAAATTATTGAATTATTAATCTGGAACACTAAATATGTAAAAGCCTCTTCCGAATGATCATTTACAAATACCTAGTATAATCCAATTGAACCATATGTCTATTTCAATTAAATTACCTAGATTCATTAAGATTGAGTTCCAATTATGACTACCCCCCCCGCCCGACAGGTATATTCCTATCCTGTAAGGAAATCTATTAAAGGGTTATCTATCCTTAAGGAAGATCGTGGGTTGTTGAGACTAAGGTCTTAAACTTAAAATCCCTATGTCTAGTTCATTTTAAGTTTACCTATCAATTTTATTAGTGATCGGTTAATAAAAAGCATTAAGATTATGACTCAACAAATAACTCTTTTAATTACCCCAACTATAATCTAACCCTTTTTTAATACGGTGATATTAGAAATCATCACAACCTAGAATACTAACTTAGTTACAACACATAGTTAGGACTAGTAAAACAAAGATAAAAATTACTAAAAAGTAAATGCAGAAAAATAAAATAAAATGCTAAGGAAAAAGGAATTAACTTCTACTAAATACTAATTAGAAATCTCCCATGAAATATAATATATACTTGTGATAATTTTATCAACCAGCCATAAAAGGCGGTAATATTTGTTATTAAACCAGCCATAAAGGCGGAACAAAAATAAACCAGCCATAAAGGCGGAATAATTATTTAATAACCAACCGACCAATCTGGCGGTATCCTTATTAAGTCCGGTTATAAATAGTTTATATATTATATTTAGGGAGATTAATCTAAATAGCAATAGTAAAAGAATTACCTTTTTACCTTACCGGTGAAAAGTTACCTACACATAGTAAATAGTAAAAATTGTAAGAAGTAAGAAAGTAAAATTACTATTACTATTAAAAAGTAATTAAAAATATTTACAAAACTTAAACTAAAATATTCTAGAGAGAGAAGCTCTCAATTTAGAACTAAGAAAAGAGAGAGAAAGGTGTAATGAAAACTAAAAATTCGATCTCTATTTATAGGCTCGAGTAAGGGTCCAGCGTCGCGACGCTGAAAAGACGATTTTGCCCTTTTTGTCCAGTTTTGTCCATTTTGCCCCAAAACACCCCCAGAATGTCCTGAAACTTTATTTATCTACAAAATAACACAAAACACATCAAAATATTCACAAAACCCAAGAAACTATACAAAATATTAGGTTAAATGAGTGGGAAATAGTGATAGAAATACCACTCATCAGCACACGTTAGCAAAGTCAAACTTTTCAAATTCTGATCCGTTGACCCGGCGCACATTAGCATGACTTGGTGCATGTTAGGCGTCGCGACGCCAAGGGCTTTCGCGTCGCGACACGCCCAAAATTACGAAAATGCCTTTTTTCCAATTTTCACTATTTTGGTCCAAATCACCTCCAGAATGTCCTGAAACTTTATTTATCTACAAAATAACACAAAACACATCAAAATATTCACAAAAATCAAGAACTATACAAAATATTAAGTTAAATGAGTGGGAAATAGTGATATAATTACCACTCATCACACCCCCAAACCTAACATTTTGCTAGTCCTCGAGCAAAACACAAAATAAAATAACATAATAAAATTTAACTAAGCCACTTTCGTAGGGATCATGGTTGCATTTAGCGTATGCAACAAGCCTTTAAACCCCTAGGTGTCCCTAGTGGACGAGTTGTAGTCTTGTGAGGGTTTACAGCAATGATACCCACAAACATTTTATAAAAGTAAAAAGGTAGTAAAACTAATGCACACAAAAGCAAAAAGACAAGAGAAAAGAGAATAAAGAAGTTAGTGACTAATCTGGTGAAATTTCTACTCCAAGTTACTAGTTGTTTTGTTTCTTTCTAAATTACTGAATAAGTAAATTCTCCGATCATATTTACCATTCTTCATATACACAGCCAACAAAATATTAATCAACTCATTTTTGCCCACAACAGTCACAAGTGCAGTTGATAAGAGAGTAATATTTTTGTCCTAAAGTTTTATCGAAATTAACACCTTTTTGCAGCAATGAAATAATTTTTCTGATTTTTCTGATTTTTTCTTTGATTTTTCTCTATTTTTTTTATTTATATACAATATGTTCCATCTCTGTAGCGAGTGTTGGGTCGGTGGCTCCCAAACCAGTTGGCTTTAGGGCATCAGGCTTTAAGACACCCATACGGACTTAATTACTCAGACTTCAGATATATATATTTTTGCAGCATCTTTGATCCATGTAGCGAGCTTTGAGCCAGTGACTCCCAAACCAGTTGGTTTTAGGACACTAGGTGTTAAAACACCCATACAGACTTAATAACTTGGATCTCAGATTTTTTTTTACTCCATTGCTTTTTGAGATGCTTCCTAGAGCACTGAATATTACAAACTTTTCAATTACAACTCATGTCCGTATGTTACTATGCATATTGATAATACCTGTCAACTGAGTATATGAAGATCCATTTTAGTCCGTATTATGGAGAATTCACAAATTAAATAATTCAAAAGGAAATAAACAAAAATTAACTTGTTCCGAAATAGGTTTGAGATACGTCTCAGGAGTGGAAACTCCTTACTCAGCTATCTCTTACCAATTTCACCTTTTTAGTCAAAATAAAAACACAAAAATGCAAAATATTTTGTAATTTTTGAAAAATTTTCAATTTTTTTTTTTGTATTTTTTCGAAAAATTTTGGACTAAAAAAAAAAACACAAACTAAAAACAAGGTACTGATCAACTAATTCCCTCCCCCAAACCTAAATGAGACATTGTCCCCAATGTCTTAAACAGTAAAAGAATAGTTTAGAAGATAATACCTGGTTAGCTGAAATTATACACGAAATTAAAGGTTAAGATCCAGATTAATCCGACGCCTCTTACCACGATCGTCCTCGGACCAATTTATCTTTGAAAGGATATGGTCAACTTGTGGTTCATAGGCTAAGAGTTGGTCTATTAGATCCGGAGCAGTTCTGGCAGTAAAGAGTAGTTCTTTTAAAGGTTTTGACACGAACCCATTTCTTCGGGCATCATCAAGAAACACACACAGAAAATCATAAAATCCATCAACGTTAAACAGCCCAATTGGTTTCTGGTGTATGCTCAAGTTCGCCCAAGATAGAACT
The DNA here is from genome assembly GCA_019454045.1 of Zanthoxylum bungeanum. Taxonomy (NCBI): domain Eukaryota; kingdom Viridiplantae; phylum Streptophyta; class Magnoliopsida; order Sapindales; family Rutaceae; genus Zanthoxylum; species Zanthoxylum bungeanum. The sequence goes on from SKCR01049055.1 coordinate 15,858, forward strand.
ATAAAAATTTCCTCCAATGTACCCAAGCCACCTGGCAAAGCAATAAAAGCATCAAAACGGTTAATCATTTCTACCAATTGTTCAGACATACCTGGCACGATCAGTTCCTCTCCGTTTGTTGATCCAATAAGATTTTCCTCCGCCAAGGGTTTTGGGATGATTCCCAAAACATGACTGCCTCCTTCCTGTACAGCTTTTGAAACGATCCCCATAAGTCCAAGATTGCCTCCGCCATATACTAAGTGCATATTTCTTGTAGCTAAGACTCGACCCAATTCATGTGCTGCTTCTACGTATTGTGGTTTAGTACCAACACTACTACCGCAAAACACACAGATGTTTTCAACTCGTCTTCTTGAAGTGGCTTCCATGTTTTACTCTGGATGTCTTCAAAAGTGCAATGATGAGTTAAATTTATAAGACCTGAAATGGGTGAGTAAAATAATAGCACTAGTACCTGCCAAATGACAATTATTAGTTAAACAGTAAAATAAATCGTGGTAGTAAAAAAGGTCTGGATCCTGTTGGAGAAAATAAAAGAAAACAACAAAACAAATCACAATTATTAGGAAAAGATAAAGAGATATAATATTTACAAGAATTATAGCTTGATTAACGTCTATGCGTCATGGATAAGCTTCCCATCCAATTTTCTTATAAATTGGCAAACAAGGTCTTTTTGAGTCAGATTCCCAAGACTTAACTGTTGTTTTTCTTTTGAAATAGTGTATGTAATCTTCGAATTTCTTGATACACAAATCCACAGGGATGCGTCTCAAGAGTTTTAGATATGTCATCAAAAGACTCCTTACTCAAGCCATTCCTAATGAATTTAATCTTATCTTCACGGGTATTAGACATTACTCCTAAAGAACAACAACCAGTATTAAAAAACATACGGGCACATTTATAACAAACACATATTCTTTTGGCTCTTCTCTTTTTAGCATAAGAGCTCCTTCCTAAACCAGGCAGTTGTGAAATAAAAGAGTCAGAAGACTCACCTGCCAATCGGACCCATGCTTCAATAATCTAACGAATGTCAGTAGGAATACCTTTGATCATCAGAAGTCTCATCCGTTCCAAGCGAGCTTTGTATATTTTTATCAGAGACTTTTTAGGGAGAGAAAGAAATTGCTTGCGAAGACTTGCGAGAGCTTCTTCCATCTTGAAATGTCTTAATCTGTAAAAACTAAACACACAAAATTAAATCATATCAAATCACAATATATACACAAATTGCATGGGTTGCCTCCCTGCGAGCGCTAAGTTTAAAGTCGTCAGCTAGACTTGACTTCTCGATCATTAGACTGGATCTGAAAGTGTGACACTTTCTTTTTGTCGCTCAAATGATTCTCCCCAGTAGTGCTTAACACGCCTATTTTTTACCTTGAAAATTTTGTTGGAGTCAGAATCATGTATCTCAACGGCTCTATCTGGTAAAACCTTGGTGATCACCAATGGACCTGACCACCGTGATTTTGGCTTCCATGGGAAGAATTTCACCCTTAATTTGTTTAACAGTACCTTCTGCCCTGGTTCCAGTTGTATGCGCACTAACTTCCCATCATGTCTTTTCTTGCCCTTTTCTTTGTACAATTTGGCATCCTCAAAATGCTGATTGTGAAATTCCTCCAATTCGTTGAGCTGGTGGATCTCTTTCTCTTCTGTTGCTTGTAGTGCAAGAATTGGCTCTTTCAGTGCAAAAGACGCTTTATCTTTAGGCTCCACAGACAATTGACATGTTTTAAGTTTGTTAGTAGAACTTTGCATTGCATTGGAGTTCTGAATGGTACTGTGTATCACATCAAGTCTGAAACATTCCTCATTCTTTTCATCATCTGGGAAATTCATGGCCTTGAAAACATTGAATGTTACTTCCTGGTCCTATACCCTCATGGTTAATTCTCCTTTTTGTACATCAATAATGGTTCGACCTGTAGCCATGAATGGTCTCCCGAGGATGATTGGCACGTCTGCGTCTTCCTCCATATCAAGGACAATAAAATCTGCTGGGAAAATAAATTTGTCAACCTTAACCAACACATTCTCAACAACGCCTCTTGGAAATACGAGCGTTCTATTAGCAAGTTGTAAAGAGACTGAAGTGGGCAATGTTTCTCCAATCTGCAGTTTCCTGAAAAATAGAAAAAGGCATAAAGTTAACACTTGCACCTAAATCACATAAAGCCTTACCAAAGTTATGTTCTCCTATGATGCAAGGAATGGTGAAACTGCCAGGATCTTTCAACTTTGGGGGAAGCTTCCTCTGAATGATGGTGCTGTATTCTTCCGTCAATGCTACTATCTCATAATCTCCCAATCTCCGTTTTCGTGAAAGAATATCTTTCCTGAATTTGAAATTGCTGGGTATTTGTTCCAAGGCTTCTGCAAATGGGATGTTGATGTGCAGCTTTTTGAAAACCTCCAGGAATCGAGCAAACTGCTTGTCCAGTTTGTTTTTCTGAAAACGCTGAGGAAAATGTGGAGGTAGAGTGATCTGTTCTTTTTCCTTTGCTTCATTTTCCTTTGTTTCTTTTTCCTCCATCTGTTGCTCTGCTTCTTTTGGAACATCTTCAGCAGTTGTTTTGGCTCCAACATCTTTGTTGATTTCAGTACCACTTTTTAACATGATGGCATGACATTTCTCCTTTTCCATGTTCCTTGGATTTGGTTCTGTGTTGCTAGGAAGGGTACCCGGCGGTCTGTAACTTTGAGCATTGGCCAGTTGTCCAATTTGATTCTCCAGTGCTTTGATGGAAGCAGATTGGCTCTGAAAGATAACATCGTACTTTTTTAACTGAGCCAGCACTTCTGCTATTCCTGGTTCATTTGCCTGCTCCTGGACTTTGTTCGGTTGCTGGAATCCAGGTGGTGGATAGTTCTGCTGTTGGCCTGAATTATTGCTCCATGAAAAATTAGGATGATTCCTCCACCCTGGGTTGTAGGTGTTGGAATATGGATTGTTCCTCTGTCTGTTGAAATTGTTGACATAATTCACCATTTCTTCAAGTTGGTTTGGTTCTGGTGCTCCTCCATATGGTGAACTTGTGGATCCAGTGGTAAGAGTCTCCATGAATTTGCATATCTGATCTAGCTTGGCGTTGACTGCTGTATTGGCTCCACTTTCATAAATTCCTGCAATTCTTTGGATCATGATCCTTTCTGTTGGCCACAAGGAATTGTTGTTCGTCATTTCTTCGATTAGGTCCCAGGCTTGATCTTCTCCTTTTTCCATTAAAGCTCCTATAGCAGCAGCATCGATTGTGGTTCTCATTATTCCAGAAAGTCCATTATAGAATGTTTGGACTTGAAGCCATTTTGGAATTTCATGGTGAGGACATTTCTGGAGTAAATCTTTGAATCTTTCCCAAGCTTCGCAGAGGGATTCTGAATCTTGTTGTACAAAGGATGTGATGTCATTCCTCAGCTTTCCAGTTCTGGCTGGTGGAAAGTACTTTGCCAGAAATTTGATGGCTAAAGTGTTCCAAGTTGTGATAGAACCTGTTGGTAATGAATGTAGCCAAACTTTAGCTATGTCCTTCAAGGAGTATGGAAAAACACGCAGTCGCATTGCTTCTTCAGCTTCTCGGTTGTAATTGAAAGTGCCGCAAACTTCCAGGAAGTTGCTGATGTGGGCATTAGGATCTTCAGTTGCATTCCCCCCAAACTGAACTGACTGCTGAATCATCTGAATGCATGTTTTGATGTCCCCCGCATTTGCTGGTAAGAGAGGAAGTACAATACAAGAAATGAGTCTGTCAACCACCGGAATGGTTCTGTCTCGAATGGGAATCGGTGGTGCAATGTTCAAAGGTTCAGGTTCCATGTTAACAATTGCTTCTTGGCCTTCTCGCCTTTCCCTTCTCAACTGTCTGATGGTTCTTTCAATTTCTGGGTCAAGCGATCAGAGTTCAAAGCTTCTGGTTCGTCACATGAAGTTTCTGAGAACCTGAACCACAAGAAAACAAAAATAATAAGTAAAAAGAAAATTAGATACAAGTAAAGGTATCTAACCTTAAAACTAATAGTGAAAGATAAATAAGTACCCGGCAACGGCGTCAAAAACTTGACCGGCGTAAACACACACGTATAACGCAAGCGCACGTATCGTTCAAGTAGTATAAAAATATCGATCCCACGAGGACTTAATATCTAAAATATTAATTTTATGAGGTCAAATGATTACTAGTATCTAACAGGTAGTTTGATTGATTTGAAATGGTGACGATTCTAAATTTAAAGACAAGTAAATAAAATTATTCGAAAGTAGGTTTTAAGAAAATTCAATATTAAAAACTATCTAGGGTTGTGATTTCTTCCAATATCATTTAAAAGATGAAGTGGTTATTTTATAGTTGGGTAATATATTGATTTATTAACCTAGAACACTAAATTATGTGTAAGCCTCTGTCGATGGTCAGACACAAATACCTAGTTTAACCCAATTGAACCATATGTCTCTGTCAACCAAATTATCTGGATTCATTAAGTTTAAGTTCCAATTATGGCTACCCCCGCCCGACAGGTATATGTCTATCCTGTAAGGAAATCTATTAAAGGGTTATCTATCGTCAAGGAAGATCGTGGGCTATTGAGTCTAAGGCTGAAACCTAAAATCCCTATGTCTAGTTCATTTTAGATTTACCAGATCAATTTTATTAATGGCCAGTTAATGAAAAAGCATTAAGATTAAGACTCAATAAATAAATCTTTATATTACCTAAACTATAATCTAACCTCTTGTAAACCGGTGATATTCAAAGTCATCACAACCCCAGATAACTAATTTAGTTACAACACATAACTAGGGCTAGTAAAAACTTGAAAATAAAAGACATAAAGTAAAAATGCGGTAAAGTAATTACTGAAAAGTAAATTACAATAAAATAAAATGCTAAGGTAAAAGGAATTACTTTTACTACTACTAATTTAGATATCTCCCATAATATAATATATAAACTTGTGATAAGATTACCAACCAGCCATATAGGCGATATCCTGATTAAGTCAAATTAAGTCCAACCAGCCATTAAGGCGGTGAAAAGATTTGTCCATGAACCTGCCATATAGGCGGTAAGAAAGTTTAATTACCAACCGACCAATCTGGTGGTATCCTTTTTAAGTCAATATTTTAAATAGTGAATATATTATATTTAAGGGAGATTAATCTAAATAGCAATAGTAAAAGAATTACCTTTCACCCTAGCTAGGGAAGTTACCTCCTCATGGTGAATAGTAAAAACTGTAAAAGTAAAAAAAATAAATTACAATTATTACAAAACGTAATTAAAATTAATGACAAAACTAAAAACTAAGAACTAAAAGAAACTAGAGAGAGAAACTCCCTCTTTATATCAAAGAGATGAGAGAGAGTGGTACAACTAAAACTGAAACGTCGAGTTGAATTTATAGGCTCTGGTAAGGGGTGCGCGTCGCGACGCCAAGCCAGCGTCGCGACGCGGGTTGATCTTCGACACGTGTTACTTGGCTTCGCAAGATCGTGACACGTGGCACTGTTATGTTGGTAGTTGACTTTTTTATTTCGGCAACATGTGATGGCGACACGTGTCCAGGTGCATGTTAGCGTGATCCGCTGAGATTTTGACACGTGGCAGGTGCATTTTAGCGTAGATGATGATTGTCGGCATCTTAGGATGATGACACGTGGCAGGCTCACGTTAGCAAATCTTATGTGATGGTGACACGTGGCCCGATGCACGTTAGCAAAGTCAAACTTTTCAAATTCTGATATGTTGACCCGGCGCACATTAGCATGACTTGGTGCACGTTAGGTGTCGTGATGCGCCAAAAATTACGAAAATGCCATTTTTCCAATTTTCACTGTTTTGGTCCAAATCACCTCCAGAATGTCCTGAAACTTTATTTATCTACAAAATAACACAAAACACATCAAAATATTCACAAAACTCAAGAAACTATACAAAATATTAGGTTAAATGAGTGGGAAATAGTTATAGATTTACCACTCATCACTCATTTCAAATATTACGTCAAATAAATTAAGTGTTTGTTGGACTAATATTTAAATGCTTGTTTTAATAAACAGTTGGACTGTATTCAAACTATTCATTTATAGTTGATTTTATAATTGGATTATAGTAATCAATATAATTGAATTAAACCTATTAAATTATAGTTGATTATATAGTTGGACTATAGTAATCATTATAATAAATAGTACGTGAAATCGTTGATTAAATAGTTGGACTATTAGAATCAAGATAAAATTTAAAGATTGACATTTAAAACATAATACTATGGAAAATGTATTTAAATGGTTCAATTTTCAAATTGGGAATAAAATTTCAGGATGGTCCTGGAAACTAATAAGTTACTTTATTTGATAAAATAACATATTAGGTCTAAGCCCGGAGTTAAGAAAATAAGTGGAACATGGTTTTTGGAATATTCATGTGATGATAACTTTAGTGCTTAATCCATTATACTTGTGATATAGACTCCTTAATTTCTTAATCAGAACTAAGGATTAGATCCTTAAAGTATGATAATGAAATTGAAGGATCTTCATAGATCTATTTTAGATCTTTGAAGTACTAAATTGCAATAGTAAACTCTTGGAGAGTTAATGGCTATACTCAAGGAGTCAAAGCCAAAGTTTGCAATAAGGCGAGAAGCGCAAGGCGCACCTTACTTCGACATTCTAGAAAGTTAAGGCTTGGCCAAAGGCTTTTGGAGTGTGAAAAGGGCAAAGGCAAAATCATTACAGTCTTCTAGGAAGATAAAAGACATATCCAAAAATGTCTGCCTAAATTGTGGCAAACGGGATCACAGAAGCATGAATGCCGTATGGACATAGCAGACATGAAGGAATTGAAGAATGAGCAAGGCTCCAACTTCAAATATGTTTGTCATAATTATGTTCACTACTAGTAATTAAAATTGGATTTAAATACTTAGTGTGGTACATATATATATATTGATGTGCAGAATCTGCTATGAACAGGATACTGACTTCAGTTGAGATTTATCTGCGAATCGGGAACGGGACGAAAGTCGTTGTTTTAACCGTAGAGACCTAAGTTTAGGAACTACCCTTTGGGTGTGTACTTAAATTAGGAAACTGTTACAGTGTAACTAGTTTGACTAGATACATTATCTCTATATCAGGGTTTAATCCATTGCGGATATACCTTTATATTCTAGAACACTAAATTGTTTTATTATATAAAGATGATATTGAGATAAACACATTAGATGTGAATAACAGTATTTATATTTTGAATATAAATAAATCTCGAATGTATGACATGACAAACAAATAGCTCAAACTAAACTTAAATGTGGCATTATTGTATGGGACACAAACAAACAAGACTCGTATATCCACACTTTTTGAAGATTGGATACTAGGAAAAATTTGATTCTATTCAAATAAAGTCTTCGAATCTAGTTTATTAGGCAAAGTGTAGGAAACGCTTTCCCTCGCGCAGCGGAAGTGATTAGGCTCACGGATCGAACTTGAAAATTTTTTTACTCTTCCCTTTGCTTGGCTGAACAACACCAGTGGATTCACTGATGTTTTGGACAAAATCTCAGCTCCGGAATAGCCCCGAAATAGTCCCCGAACAGCCCTTGAACTGCAGTGAAATAACGGACTGTTTTGGACACGTTATAGGCGCGAACTGCACCCAGTTTCAAGTCTGATTTGCGCCACTCACTGCTCAATTTCAGATCTGATTTTTCTCCAAAAATCAATCCTAACACAGCCCTAAAATTATCCTAAAGTGTTTCCCAAAATCCCGAATGAAAACAAAACAAAACGGAGCTCCCTGAGAACTTGTATCTGTGCAAATTGCAGGGATTCTAGGGGCTGGTTGCCGTGACCTGTGTTAAGTATTTGGGGATGTTTTTCAACGTCCCGAGGTCTTCCGAACTATGTCTCGACACTAACAGAGGGTAGTGTGGGCTACACTCACAAATTAATCTCTAAACGGTTTAGAGAATAATCACACACACCAAAAAAGAATTCTCAACTCTTGAGAGCTTGGAGAAGGAGATGGAGGCTAGGTTTTTTGATTTCTTGGATCAGAAAAATTAAATCATAATTTTTCTTTTATACTTATGGTTAATTCGTTTCATTAAACAAATCAACCACTAGTCTCCCATTGCTCTTGAAATTCGGCCAAGGGGGGGATTAGGAATCCTTGTTTTATTTTGCTTCCAAAATAAACAAATCATACTCCCTTTAGGACTCCAAATTTTCGGCAAGGGGGATTTAATTTGGATTTGATTTTGTTTCCAAAACAAAAAATCCTATCCCTATATGACTCCAAAAATTCGGCCAAGGTAGGGGACAATTAGGATTTGATTTTGTTTCCAAAACAAACAAATCCTAATCCTTATCCAATAAGAAATCCTACCTTGGTAATAATCATTAGCTTATTAAATTATATCATATATATTTTAATGTTCTTAATTTAATAATTATCATATATAATTATTAATACTTTATATTAACTTTTAATATAAAGTCTCATGTGTGATATAATTATTATTAATCATATTAATAATATTTATTCCTTTTGTGAGTATATAATTGGACCATCCAATTATATTAGCTCCGCTATAGTAAATCGAGCTAGCACGGGGACCAAGTGGACCTACGGTTCTGAGCTCCAATAATCTCGAAATTTTAATTAAGCTCTTAATTAAATATTACAAATTATTAACTCCGGGTTTTCCACTAAAAACCCGAAGTTGCACTCTCGTCGCCGTAGATGAAATATAAGGCCGAACAAGTCGGTGTCCACCGATATAGTACTTGCATACGAATGATCCTTCACAAATATCTCGTAATTAGAGCCGGGTCATAATGTCCGTTATACCCCTCTAATTATTTTATCTTAAGTACCATTGATTCTCTAACGAACGATTCATTCATAACTGTTATGAATATTAATCTTTCTATTCGTAATAGAAAGACTTGAGCGCTCTAATCGTTCAAGTACCGAATCAACCCTTAAGAGAGATATTCATCTACTTCTCGCGAGAAGGAGTGAATTCCATGTCTATGTAAAACGTTCCCAGCTACATAACAGACTATGCCCCCAAAGTATGTAGTTATTGGTTGGGATTGCTACACCAACCTCACCTTTGTAAATCAAAGGACACAACCCGTTATGCAGGAGTTCATAGTATACTCATGATTAAGATCAATCCATATATGACCATCAAGTAGATCGAAATGACTTTATTTGTAAATCCGAGATTGGATCACTGGGTGGCTGTGAAACACATTCTCAAATATCTAAAGAGAACGAGAGATTATATGCTAGTATATTCTGGAGAGGATATGATCCTAAGAGGATATACATATTCTGATTTTCAGACAGATGTCGATTCCAGGAAATCGACATCTGGATCAGTGTTCACCCTAGGTGGTTGGGCTATTGTTTGGCGGAGTATAAAGCAATCTTGCATTGCCGACTCCACCATGGAGGCTGAATATGTAGCAGCTTGTGAAGTAGTTAAAGAAGCAGTCTGGCTCCGTAAATTCTTGGGAGATCTGGAAGTTGTTCCAGATATGGATAAACCATTCACCCTCTATTGCGATAATAGTGGAGCAGTGGCAAACTCCAAAGAACCAAGAAGCCATAAGAGGGGAAAGCATATAGAGAGGAAATATCATCTCATCAGGGAGATAGTGCAGAGAGGCGACGTTACTGTCACAAAGATTGCATCCGCAGAGAACCTTATATGATGTGATCATATATGATTGGGCCTAGATAGATAACATGCTTTGTGTAAATACATGGATGCGATGTATGAATAATGCATATCGGATGAATATTAGATGGGTGAGGGCAATTTTGGAAATTGTTGTAATAAATTTAGAATTTATTAATTGGACATGCGTGTCCAGCCTATTACCTCTTGACTCTTTGTATTTCTCTTCTCACCTATTCCCCTCAATGTAAATGAGGTTTCTTTAGAAGTGTTATGTAACTGGGAAGAAGTAATATTTGTGCTAGCGGGAGAGAGGAAAAGAAGAAATTTGTTCTAGGAACAATGTTAAGTATCCATCCGCATATCATTATTATTTTTTTAGACGCGCCTTATTATGTTTTTAGAATGCATGTTTAGGGCCCAATTGGATCCAACCAATTATCCTAAACCAAACTTGGCCCAACCAAGCCCATTAAGCCCAAATACAACTTTACAAGCCCAATTCCAAAATAAGCACAACTAATTAAATTACAAAAATTCCAAATTTCACAATTTAATTAATCAAAGTGTATAGCCATAATTAATTAACCAAATTAATATTTCCAAAACACCAATTTACATAATTAATCATGCTAATTATCATCAACACATGTCCAACACAATTGAATCAAAAAATCATATCATTTTCCATGCTTATCATTCACGGCAATTTGGGGTTTTTATTGTCCGATTCCGAATTCAATCCAATTAAATCCTAAATCAACAATTTCCAAATGATTTCAACTCATCCAATGATCAAAAACAAAAATCACCATGACTTACGGCAAGCTAAAACTTTCGGCCAAGCCAAGTTTTTGGGGAAAAATTCATCCAATTCAGTTTTCATCAAATTGATCATGCATAACACTATGTTATCATCATTCAAGCATATTCCAACAATCAATTTCATCCAAACATGCTCAAATCAATTTTACCCAATTTTACCCTAATTCCAATTTCATGCTTAAATAAGGCTCTGATACCATTGTTGGGTTTCTACTATAGTCCCAAGATCATTCAAGTAATGAAAATATGTGAATACAATAAAGAAGTATGGCGGAATCATACTTACAATGATCGGCTTTTGCGATGCGAGGAACAACAAAAATTTTCTTCAAGCTCCTTGAAGTTTCGGCCATGGCTCCCTTTTTGTGCCCCAAGTTGAATCTCCAAGCTCCAAGCTTTGTGTGTGATTCCATGCCCATGGGTTTGTTTCCCTATCACCTTTGGATGACTCTTTGGTGTGCTAGCACTAGGAAATATTTGCCACAAATACTTCCATTACTCCTTGTTACTCTCAGCTTTGAGAGGAAAATGAGAGAGGAAATATTTTGGCCCTTGGCCGAAAATAAAGAGAAGAGGGGAGAGAGAAGATGAGTTGGTATGTTGTATTTTGGTTTTCCAAAAACTAATACCAAATTTTTTTTTCCAAAATTATGTATATGCCTTTCAAAAAGTCAAACAATATTTTGGAGCCAAAATGGCAATAAATGCCTACAACAACTCACATCACTATTCACATCAATCAATGATGACAAGCATCAATTCACTCAAAGTGATGTGACTTCCATCACTTGATTGACTAGTGATTTGACGCTTCATGTGACTTATGGGCCGCACTTGAATTCGAAATGTGAGTGGGCCTGCAAACACTCTCAGGCTCGGGTTCGCTAATTCTGAATTAACGAATTTTCCATTGCGACGTAATTAAATCAAATTATTTAAATAATTATGCCTAGCAAAATTACTATTCACGTCGCTAGCGAATTAATTCTAAATTAACTCATTTGCCCGAATTAAAATCTAATTTTAATTCCGCGTCGAAATCCAATTTCGTATAATATATCGAAAATATTATTTTATCGAATAATTCCAAATTAATCGTTTTCTCTCCTTAAATAATTTTTTAACCCAGATAAAATATCTTCGTAATTAATCCTAGATTAATTTTCTCTCTCATATAATTAATCCCAGATTAATTATGTGCGAGTCATACGTCATCGGTGAATCTTCGGGAAGCGACCCATGAGATCCCTGGATATGTTGGCAGTAAATCTGGTCGTCGGACTATCTGAACACGTACGTATCTAGTACTACATTTTTACCGATTTACAAGACATGGTTGGCTTCTAGCAAAGCACCATGCCTACCCAATTCTCCAGAAATATTCTTAAAGGAATATGTAATCTTTATCAGGCGTAGTATACGTAGTATTGCGTGTTACGATCCAGTATCGAATGTCACGTGCTAGGCCTGGGGCTGGAATTGTGTCTGCCTCGTACGAAGCACATATCGGATCTCTGGTAACTAGTCTCTATAATCGGATAAACATGACCTAGTCAAATTATCCCGTTAGCTGCAGCATATAAGTGCACCAGTTCCGTATCCTACGTGATCACCATCTCCACTATGACTGGAGTGATACTTCCATCTTGACATCACACCCAACACACTACGATTCTCAATATACCCAGAATAGGCGTACACAGAACCTGTTAAAGCCATAGACGACCAAAACCAATATATTGATTGTCGCAAGTATTAGCGGTGCAAGTCTCAAGTTAAGACCAAATACACATACCTGATTCGGACTTCCATAGAAACATAGTCATACTACTATGGAATTCCGAGGGGTCTATCCAGAGAGAAGATGTTTTCGTACCATCGGTAACACAACCTCCTATTACACTTGCATGAGTATCATATACCCAAATATATGAGAACTATGCCGTTATGCTCCCACAACGCGCACAAGTGTAATACTAGTCTATTCCGCATTATCGATGTCCAATCTCGATAATACTACGACTAGGGATATTTAATGATTAAACCTTTGTGGATTGATACTGTCTCATATCATCTCAATCCAGAACTAATCATAAAGACCTTTTATCATTTATATATCTTGGTAATCTAATTACAAATGATAAAAGAGCAATTTCCTTTGTCACATAGTTAATTTGTACAACAACACCATGATCTGTACAAATAGTGATGTTATGGGTCATAATTGTCCAACACATTCGTCTCGGCAGTCGGATCGATCATGTATGCCATGATATGTACGCGACCTGATGTCTTGTATGCTTTGAGCATATGTAGTCGCTATCAGGCCGATCCAAGTAATGGTCACTGGATGGCGGTTAAGAATATCCTTAAGTATCTTAGACTAACTAAAGATGTTTTCTTAATCTATGGAGATGGAGAACTTGAGGTAACTGGGTATACCGATGCAAGTGTCCAAACCAATAAAGACGACTGCAAGTCGCAATCCGGGTATATATTTTGTTTCAATAATGGAGCAGTAAGCTAGATATCTTCCAAGCAAGAGACTGTTGCCGATTCAACAATAGAAGCGGAGTATATTGCTGTAGCTGAAGCAGTAAAAGAGGCAGTTTGGATCTGTAAATTCCTAATTGGATTAGGAGTAGTTCCGTTAGCAGATGAGCTCGTTCCATTCTATTATGACAATACATGGCTATAGCACAGGCTAAGGAACTGCGATCTCATCAACGATCCAAGCATGTTCTTCGACGTTTCCATCTGATTTGTGAGATCATACATCGTGGCGATGTGAAGATCGAGAAGGTCGCATCAGAGGACAACTTTACAGATCCGCTAACGAAAGTTATTCCTCAGCAAAAGTTTGAGCTACATGTACATAGTTGAGGTGTTAGATGCTTGAGTGACTGGCTATAGGCCAAGTGGGAGATTGTTGGACAGTTATGACCCATAACGTCACTATTTGTAAAAGACATTGTGGTTTTTGTACAAATTAATTATGTGACAATGAAATTGCATTTTATCATTTTGTAATTTGATTACTTAAATATATAAATAATAAAAGTCCTTATGATTAGTTCCGGATTATTAAATATGAGACAATATCAATCCATAAAAGGTTTAATCATTAAATATCATTAGTCATAGTATTATCGAGACTGTACATCGATAATGCGGAATATACTAGTATTACAATTGTGCGTGTTATGGAAGCGTAACTGCATAGTTCTCATATATTTAAGTATTGGATACTTATGTAAGTATGATAGGAGGTTTTGTTTACCGAAGGTACGGAAATAGCTTCGCTCTGGATAGACCCCGCGGAGACTTGCATCGCTAGTACTTGCGACAATCAATACGCTTTGGTTTAGGTCGTCCAGGACTTTAACAGGTTCTGTGTACGCCTCTTCTGGGTTTATTGAGAATCGTAGTGTATTGGGTGTGATGTCAAGACGGAAGTATCACTTCAATCATATGTAGATGATGATCACGCAGGGATACAGAACTGGTACTCTAATTGGTTGAAACCATCGAGATAATATTACAAGTTCATGATTATCCAATTAAAGAGACTAGTTGCTTGTGATCCGATATATGCTTCGTACGGGGCCGACACTATTCCAGCCTCAGGCCTTGCATGTGACATCTGATACTAGATCGCAATATGCAATACTACGTACACTACGGCTGACATAGATTATATATTCCTTTAAGAATATTTCTGGAGAATTGGGTAGGCACGGTGCTTTGCTAGAAGCCAACCATGTCTCGTAAATTGGTAAAAACGTAGTACGAGGTACGTACGTGTTCGGATAGTTCAACGACCGGATTTACTGCCAATATATCCAGGGATCTCATAGGTCCGCTTCCCGAAGATTCACCGATGACGTATGATTCGAACATAATTAATCTATGATTAATTATGGAGAGATTTTATCTAGGATAAAATACTATTTGAAGAGAGAGAACGATTAATTTGGAATAATCGATAAAATAATATATTTGATATATTAAACGAAATTAGATTTCGATGCGGAATTAAAATTGGATTTTAATTCGGGCAAACGAATTAATTTAGAATTAATTCGCGAGCGATGTGAATAGTAATTTTGCTATGCATAATTATTTAATTTAATTTGATTTCATTACGTCGCAACGGAAAAATCGTTAATTCAGAATTAGCGAACCTGAGCCTGGGACGTGTTGCGGGCCCACTCAGATTTTGAATCAAGTGGGGCCCACATGTCACATCACAAGTCACATCACTTGTCACTTTAGTTAACTTTATGGTGATGGGTTTTGGTGGGTTAGTGAAGACTTGTTCAACACACAAAGTGATAGATGATTGACTATATACCAACTTTGGTATATCATTATTTTAATTTTTGAAATTGAAATACAAGTTAACAAAATCACTTTACTTCATCTCTCTCATTATTCACGATTTTGAACCAATTTTACTTTCTCCCAATTTTCTTCTTTGCCCGAAACAAGGAGGAGGAAGAAGAAGATTTTGTTGCAAAAATTTTCTAGTTGCTAGCACATTCAAATAATCATATAAGGTGATAAGGAAACCAATCCTAGAGCTTGGAACCCTTTCAAAGCTTGGAGCTTGTTCATCTACTTCAAAGAGGAAGCTTGGAGACTTCTCAAAGGCAAAAGGTTTTGTGATCAACACCTCCAAAATCCAATCAAAGTGAGTATTATTCCGTAAATTCTTCTTTGAGTATTCAAATGTTTCTTTGCTTAAATGATCTTAGGACATCTTAGAAACCCAACAAACCTTGACCAGGAACTGTCTGAGAATGACAACGTCATGATACAACTCAATATCAGTTGCGACGCTTTTGCAACTGTATCATGACTAATCATCATAAGGTCTATTACGTCTTTACCATATAAGAAGATATATTATATTATAGAAACTGCTCATTTTATTCATAATAAAACGTTTACATATAGTATTCACAAGGAAATACAATCGGGAAATGACGCTCTGAGCACCAACCCCAACTAAATCAATCTTTAAGGCGAAAACATTTTCTTTATCCTTTATAATCAAAACCAAAATATCATAAATTTTTCTTTCCTTTTTTCTTTTCAAAACACTTTTATGCCAAAAATCAAATACCAAGTTCTCAAAATATAATTCAAAATATCCGTCTATAATTCAGACTATCAACATCGGAGAATTTCTCGTACCTCAAAACACATTGAATTCACATCACCTACGTATTCATATTTTCATATAAACGACATAGTTTTAACTTAGTATACATTTATACATACATATTCATAACATGTAAACGTGTACTGATAATCTGAATCATCCATATCAAATAAAAAGCATTGCATATCATACCATATACCATAAATCAAATCAAATTACAAACTTGAGACCTAAATGATCTATACGCAACAGAAAACTTACTCAGATGATCGGATACCCGGTAGTTGTATTCACCGACACCTAAACCTTTGTTCTGATACCATAACTGTAACACCCCGCCAGAGGCATGATGCTACCGGCAGGAGACAAGATTAACCCATCTCCATAAGCCTCAAAATTTACAGAAAATCGGGCATGATGTTTCTTAACACTAGACAACCTGGATCACAGTCCAGCATCAAAACAGAATCTAAGAAAAATATCATACTAACAAAAGAACCTCAGGTCAACACAAAACACATGAAAATCAACACCTAAGGGCTCTGTGCCCACATCATCTATCAACACTCAATGGCACTGTGCCTACAACATCATAAGCAATCAAAACATTTACTTAATATATAAACAATGTGCTCAGCACGACAAATAAAATTAATAACAAAACCTAGTCCTCTAAAATGTTTCCCAAGACACTTGCGAAGGTGACTGTCGCTTGGGTGATCCGCGTCTCGAGCATGACTTCCAAAGCTGTCTTGGTTGACCAATTTAGAAGCCAACCTATAAAACTATCAAACTGGTTTGGTGTGAGTTATAAAACTCAGTAAGTAACCATGCTAGTGCTACAAACAGAACATACAAGTCAATTACATTAGAAGATTTTCAGAATTATCAAGTTATTACGAGTTTAGAATTATCAGTTTTTTATTGTCCTTTATACTTTATCATGTCAAACTTTCATATTTACATGTTGTTAATGTAATTGCCAGACATTCAAAACACACAAAGCATGGATTCAAAATCACTAAGTACGTCATATAACATCGAAACAATTTCAATCACATGAAGCATGAAGTCACATATTTATACTTTATCACGAGTAAACTTCTTTGAAATATTATCAAATCGGTAAATCAAATAAATTTTCTTCTATTCAGTTACAAACTATCTTTAATACTAAAACAAACTTACTTTAATACCAAAACAATCTTTCTTTAACCCAGGATAACCTTACAGTAGCTTAACACTAGGGGTTCAACGCATTCACACATACTGTAGCACACTTCTCTTATATACATGCAAATACAATTTCAGAATTCTTACACATATACGTACATACCAATACAACTTAGCAAACACACTTTATAGCATCTGATATTCACATCAGTTTTCAAATCATTCATTTATTTCACGTAAGCATACATTATCCATACATATTACGAGTTATATTATACACATATATACACACAGACATACATACAATCATCATGCAACTAACCACAGAGCACATATAATAATCAATACCTAAAAGGTCACACAATCAAACAATACATACATATGACATGCTTACACACATAATGCTCGTACGAGACACATTATTTATTTTAGAATAGGTATGAGATGAATGTCGTCCAAACATATTCTTAACCAGCTCGACTCCTACACCACAAAATCATCAACCACTAAACATAAACGATTGTATACATATCACGTAACTCAACTCTCATCATCACACGATTCCCCATACACAAGTACATTCACAACAAAAACTACTTTATCATCGGAATACTCATACACATACATATACACACCAAACATATGAATATACATATTACTTCGAATTCAAATATCATAGCCTTTAACAATCTTCATGTCTTTTACTTATCAATCAAATATACTCAATTTCCAGAATTCTAATCAGGAAACATCCATGTACAAAAACTTACCAGTTAAAACATCCATTCATAAACACATCTATTCGCACACGTACTTTACCCATTTAAAAGAGCTTAGCTTATACCAATTCAAAAAATCATGATTTGTTCCATTTACCAATTCCGTATACCCAATCTATACCTATCTTAACATCATATGCATATATGAATACAAATTCATATACTTAAATATTTACATATTCTTTTACATACACATAATCATATTGTTACATGTCCAACCCTTAGGTACATCCATATATACACATAGACATTAGGCTCATCAAATATTTCACTTCATATCAAAGCATTACCAAAAATCCATGCCTAGGGCAGTCGATAAACTTAACTATACATAACATTGAGCTTTGTTCTCAAAACCGTCTCTTACTACCCTCATTTTATCCTAAACGCTTCAACCATTATATATATATATATATATATATATATATATATATATAGATATATATATATAACACAAATCATCATTCAAGTACTCATCGCATGGATTACTTATCTGGCTTCGCGAGCACTCCAAGTCTAAGTCAAATCTGTCATAATAAATCGTGAAATGCCGTCATAATCTCACATTTATAGAATTCTTGACTTTACTATGACAACTTTCGGATCTTTCTGAGAAAATCAAATTAAGCCCGATTTCAATGATTTCAGTTCCATTAATCTCAAAACACCATTACAAACTAATTCATGCCACTAGTTAACTTGAATCCTCAGTTTACGTGTTTTTGGAAAATCTTCCGATAATATTTCCGTAAACGCTACGGAAGGATCCCGAACCTTCCAAACCTAACCATATTTATAAAAATACATTATCATATCATCATATATATCTCATATTTATCATTACAATAAAAAAAAAACATAATACCCGCAAAATCCACTTTTACCGGTAACTTATATAATCTATTGAACCGATCCAATTCGTTCGTTCTCACTCGGATTCTACCAAATACACATACTCAATATACTCATGCTCAAAATATTTAATTCATAGCATTACACTACTATACGAAGCTACTGGATACATCCGAATATTTAAAGAAAAACTTCAAATTAGCGACTTTTTACCAGTAGTCTTACCAAGATTTCGATAGCATATACGGACTCGAAATGATCCCACGAATACGCTGAAATCGATAGAATTTCGATCGGAGCTACTGTTCATTCATGAGTCACTATTCACTGAATCTTCCTTCCTCGTTTCGCATGCCACCATGCACGGAACAGAAAATCTGCCACCGCCAACTTATAGTACTTTTCGAGAACTTTGATTTGACTGGTAGCCTGGGCCTTGAAACGAAGGGATGAGTCGGGATCGAGAAACCTATATCGTGCATTATATCCTCCATTTCACATCATTGTTGGTGTTTTTGACATCGTCGCCGGCCACCGTTAGACGCAGGGTGGCCATACGCATCTTCTGGTGTAGTCGTGGCGGCCTGCCGCGGGCGCGACCAGGTCGTCGCTGGTTCCATTTTAGAGACGGGGGTGCGTGTGTGAGATGTGGAAAGCTTATGAAATTTTTACTATTTCTTAAAACTTCGAGGTATATATAGAGAATTTTTTGAAAATTACAATATGTCCTCCGTGGAATGCAGTCAGGTCCCTACCATGGGGCTTTCATGGAAATTCACATTTTGAAGCCCTTCTGGTATAAATTTCCAAAGTGTTCAACAAGAAAGTTATTCATCTTGGAAAAATGAGTTTAATGGTTAAAAAATCAGCCCAATTAGAGTTTGTTTACTATTATTATAGTCGAAATAAGAAACCTTTACGCGTATAATGATATAAACAAAAATCGGGCTACAATATGTCCTCGCGCAACAACTATGGCACCTTTAATCATTCTCCATGTGTCATTTCTGAAGTGACCATCGTAGCCCTGTTTGCCAAGGGCTATCCCCAAGAGTAGATATAGTCGAAGTTATGGAACATGCAGAAATCATTCAAGGTTAATGTACACCCAATATTGTCTGCAACTGAATATCATCAATTCCTATTATCCCATAGGAACTTCATTCTCTATCTTCACTAAACCAAAGTCTCATACTTTATATATTATGTAGAAATCTCTGTGAGGAGTGGCGTGGTAGGATGTTTTAATATCTACCACCCACTCAACATCTTAGGTTACAGTGTAAACACATGCCTCTTCATACACAAAGCATATGGCTACATCTCCTTAGACAACTACTAGTGTCTCTCCCTCGTTGTTCTTCATTTAAGAATTGCCTTGGTTATGCCCTCGTGGCAGTTTTTAGCAAATCTTCTTTAAGTGGACTTTCATGCCACAATGGTAGCACTTATAGGTAGACTTCTTTCTTTCTAAAGATCTACCTCTGGTTGTGCTTCTGCCTCTCCCTCTTTCTCTTCCTCAATATTTTCCTAGAGTCTTTGTGATGAAGGGTTTTTTCATTTCTGAGCTAAGGTCTTTTATCATGTACTCTTCATTCGACAAGGAATATTTTACCATAGGCATGATTAGTTTTCCTCATGTAGCCAAATTACTGAGAGTAATTACCAATGTCTCCCAACTATCAGGAAGTTTACTGAGTAGTAAGAGGGCTTGTACTTCAGCTCCCAGCTACATGTCTGCTACAAACATCTGATTCACCAAGTTCTGGAACTCATTGGGATGTTCTGCAATGGAAGTACCACTCTGTAGCTTCAAATTCACCAAAAGCCTCATTATTAGGGTGTAAGAGCAAAGCAAGGTCTCCCGCTATGCCTATGACGTCGACAACCAATACATTATTGGGTTTGCAGCCCGTAGAGAGTACGTATAACCCCACGGGGGGCCTAATCAGAGAATAAGAGAGTCACTATCTGGTATGAGACATCGAGAATGATTTAAGGCTACAATATACCCTTTGCAAGGTCTGACCTTAAACCGGTTTGGGTTTGGAATGGTCTCTTACTATACCAGTATAATATTTACTCTCGAAGAAAGTATCTCCACATCTTATAATGTAATAACATGCAAAATCAATTTAAAAATCATATGATAATGCAAGCATTAAGAATAAAAATAAATAAAAAAATAAGATAAATCATCTTTATATTATTACAGTAGTTGTTAAGAAAAAAACATTGGAATAAATTTGGGCATGCATCTCATGGGTCTGGCCTCGTGGAGGCCTTGTCGGATATGTCTTTAGTAGGTAAAATGTATATAAAGAGATGAATATCCAGCCAGACTTAACGAGAGTCTGGCCGGATGTGTTGCACAAATCAGAAATGCAAATAACATATATCATAACATGCTTGTACCAGGAACTAAAAAAGAACATAATCATGCATGGAAGAAATTAATAGAGAGGCAATAACAATATGGCTAAAAAATTAAACATTCATAAAAGGTAAATCTAGGTAGCAATGAGGTAACAAAGACAAGCATGAAATAAGTAATGAAAAAATAGTAAAAAGAAATACTAGTGTATGCATGTGAATTGAACATGTCAGCATACATATCTTTTATGTGTGATGTGCATGTCTGGTAGACGTGTTCTAGATCCGGCCGGATATACTTTATATCAGGCAGAAACTAATAAGACAATAATGGAAATAATGTGCCCTCAAGTCGTACCTTTGTATATATGGTGGCTCAGAAGATCCTCCTAAGTGTCTGGGTCGTTACTTAGACTCGAGCCAGAAGGTATGAGAACTCCAAATATGAGTGTTGGCTCTTTCCTTTCTCAAGAATTTTAGGGCTACTATTTTTTGGATTTTGGCAGGGGTTTTGCAAGCTTTAGGCTTCCTGGATGGTGGGTCCTCCAGTTTGTAAGGGAGTGGGGCGCCTTTTTATAGTGGTAAGAAGAGGTGACGTGGTAGTTGACATTTCAAACTCGCTGATCTGGCTGCTGACTCAGCACTTATATGGTGCTGACTGTGCACAAATTTTCTTCTGACTGGGCACTAAAGTGTGTTGACATGGCTGACACGTGTATAGTCTTCAACCTATGGAGCATTTGGGTTTCGTGTTGCACATGGTGGCACATAGGACATCATCTGGAAGGCGCATAGGCAGACTTTGGAACACTATTTGTTCGTCAGAAAATACCATCGTGCTCATCTTAACGTGAAAAAATTGATGGTATGCTTAAAACTGATTTTTGAGAACTTTTTGGAAACTTTAATTTTCCTAACCTAGTTTTGTTCTTCGATTTTACGGCTCCAATGTATAACCAAAGTTGCTGATACCACATGTTGTGTTTCTATTATCACTAAAGAGTGCTTATGAGGAAAAATACTTCTATTACTACTTGAATAGAATTACAAGTATTACAAACCTTGTACAAAAACCTCATATTAACTACACTATCTACCAAGTTTTCTTGACATGGAGCGTAC
>SKCR01049056.1:0-39940 GCA_019454045.1 Zanthoxylum bungeanum
CATTCTAAACACATAATAAAGCGCGTATAAATAAATAATTAATAATGATATGCGGATGGATATCTCACAAATTGTTCTAAAACAAATCACTCAATTCCTCTCCCCGGCTAGAACTATTCTAATTCTACCCAATTACAAAATACAATAAAGAAAACTCATTTACATTGAGGGGAATAGGTGAGAAGAGAAATACAATGAGAAAAGAGATAAAAGGCTGGACACGCAGGTCCAATTTAAATAAATTCTAAATTTATTACAATTTCCAAAATTGCCCTCGCTCTTCTAATATCCATCCGATATACATTATTTATACAACACATTCATATATTCATACAAATCATTTTATTCAATCAATCTAATCCATTAATTAATCTTTGAATTAATGACCATCCAATGTTCAAACAACGATTTGATTTGCACGAGTCCAACTCGTTTAAGAATAAATACTTAAAGTACGTATTCTTGAATTATAGAACTACAACTTTAAATCCAATTTATTTGTATTCAATACTAATTCCAAATTTAATTCCAAATTAAATATATACACTTACTTATAAGCCTTAAAGACTTGGATTCCAAATCCAATCTTAATGGGTCTAAAGGCCCAATAACATCCAATGTCATTTTAATTAAAGTCCAATGGGATTTTAATTAATTCTTAAGGCATGGGCTTTGGCCATAATGGATCAAACCCAAAATGCCAAGGCCCAATAGGAATCACCCTATTTCCTACAAATTAATTTAGGCCCATTAGGCCCAATTAAATTCTTTAAAGGGTCAAGTGATATATTTGGAGTTTATGGAATTGGTTTTGGGCCCAATTGGATCCAATCCAAAAGTCCAAAACCAAACTTAGTCAAACCAAGCCCATTAAGCCCAAATACACACTTTTAGCCCAATTCATAATTAAAGGCTTATTAACATAATTATAATATTCCAAATATCACGATTATTTTAATTAAAATGTATTAGCCATGATTAATTAATTAAACTCAATATTTCCAAAAAAACCAATTAACTTAATTAATCATGCTTAATCCATCAATTCATGCTCAACACAAATTGAAGCCAAAACACATCATTTCATGCTTAACACAAATTGAAGCTAAAACACATCATTTCATGCTCAACATGCTCTTTGATTTAACATAAACATTATTGACTTTGATTCTAATCTAATCAAACCAACAATCAACATTTAAACATGCATTTAAACACATCATTTCATGTTACAAAAATCAAAAAACTGCAGTGCACTGTGAAGGACATTCGGCCATGCTAAGGAATTTTAAAATTTTTGATCCAATCAATTTATCAAATCTAATCATGCACAACTCTAAGTTAACATAATCTAAGCATGCTCAAATCATCAATTTGAAGAAATCATGCTCAAAACATAAAAGCCTCAAATTTTAGTCTCATGAACCCCAAAATTTTCATGCTTAAAATTGGCTCTGATACCATTGTTAGTGTTCCTAGAACATGCCAAGGATCTAATAAGCATGAAAGGTGTTCATAAATTCAAAATAATTTGCGGAATATACTTACAATGATCGGATTTGAGCTTTAAAATTTTGAGGAGAGATCTCCAAGATCCAAGCTTTAAGTGATGATTCCAACTCTTGAAGTAGTTTCCCTATCACCTTAGTTGATTTCTCCAAGTTCTAGCTTTGTTGATTTTGCCACAAAATCAAAGAGAATGGAGAAGGCCATTCACGCCCATATGCCTTGTGTATTAGGGTTTTTCATTTTCCAAAAGATGTGTTACTCGTGTGAAGAGTGAAGAGAGAGAGAAGGCTTTTTGCTTTTGTTAAAAGGTTTTACCCTTTTACCCAAAACCATGTAGTTGGGGTAATTTGGTTTCACCTAAACCAAGTGGTTGGAAAGTAAGTGGTTTTGGCATAAATGCCAACCACTTTCCAACCACCACTTCACTTGTGTGATATGTGTGAAGTGGGCCCACCTTTTGAATTCAAAATTCAAAATGTCTCTACGAATATTTTCCGCGGCTCGGATCCGTTTAATCCGATTAAACGAACTTTCGTCGCTAAATAATTAAATCTAATTTAATTAAATAATGATGCCTCGCAAATATATTACGAACGTCGTTTATGACTTAATTCTAAATTAATTCGTTCGTTCCTATTAAAGTCCGACTTTAATTTCGTAACTAAATCCAATTCATATTAATATATCCGATATATTAATTTTAGCCCATACGAATAAATAAAATAGAAAAATCAAATTTAACTATTAAATTTATTTTACTGATTAATTCCAAATAATCGCGCTCTCTCTCTTCCGAACACTTTTAATCCCAGATTAAATAATACCTCAATTAATCCCAGATTAATTTTCTCTCTCTTAATTAATCCCAGATTAATTCTCTCTCTTAATTAATCCCAGATTAATTCTAATTAAATCAACTGTCATCGGTGAATCTTTGGGAAGCGACCCAAGAGATCCCTGGATATGTTGGCAGTAAATACGGTCATCGGATTATCCGAATACGTGCGTACCTCGTACCACGTGCTTACCGATTTACAAGACATGGTTGGCTTCTAGCAAAGCACCGTGCCTACCCAATTCTCCAGAAATATTCTTACTGGAATATATAATCTATGTCAGGCGTAGTATACGTAGTATTGCGTATTGCGATCCAGTATCAGATTGTCACGTGCTAGGCCTGGGGCTGGAACTGTGTCTGCCCCGTACGAAGCACATGTCGGATGTCTGGTAACTAGTCTCTATTATCGGATATACATGACCTAGTCATAATATCCCGATGACTGCAGTACTTAAGAGCACTAGTACCGTATCCTATGTGACATCATCTCCACTATGACTGGAGTGATACTTCCGTCTTGACATCACACCCAATACACTACGATTCTCAATATACCCAGCAGAGGCGTACACAGAACCGGTTAAAGCCCTGGACGACCAAAACTAAAGCATACCGATTATCGTAAGTATTAGCGATGCAAGTCTCCGGTTAAGACCAAATACACTTACCCTGATATCGGATTTCCATAGACACATAGTCATACTACCAATGGAATTCTGAGGGGTCTATCCAGAGCGAAGCTGTTTCCGCACCATTGGTAAACACAACCTCCTATCACACTTGCATAAGTATCCAATACTTAAATATATGAGAACTAAGCCGTTGTGCACCCACAACGCGCACAAGTGCAATACTAGTCTATTCCGCATTATCGATGTCCAGTCTCGATAATACTACGACTAGGGATATTTAATGATTAATCATTCGAGGACTGATACTGTCTCATATCATCTCAATCCAGGAACTAATCATGGGGACCTCCTATCATTTATACATCTAGGTGATCTAATCACAAATGATAAGAGCGCAATCTCCTTGTCACATAGTTAATTTGTACAACAACACCATGATCTGTACAAATAGTGACGCTATGGGTCATAACTGTCCAACAATCTCCCACTTGGCCTATAGCCAGTCACTCGAGTGTCTTACACCTGAACTATGTACGGTTCGCTCAAACTACTGAGTCACTCTAAGCTACCATTTTCCTTATATGGATATGCATTTAACAGTGCAATACTTATTTTGAATAAGGTTCAATGAAAAATCTGTCAGACAGATTTCATATTAGATATGAACAGGAAAGAAACCGGGTTTTCTCATTCCTGAAGATTTGGGAATGCTGGGCATATGTTTGGATGATACCAAACTATAACCCAAATCGGATAAGTGCCTAATTTGTAGGTTATCCTAGGGAAACCAAAGTATAGTACTTATACAACTCACATGAGAACAATATAATTGCTGCTCTCCATGCGGTTTTCCTAAGAGGAATACCAATATGTAGTGGTAAGTGGGAGGAAAGTAAAACTCGATGAAAATCGGAGTAATACTGTTCTAGGCACCGATTCCTTAATTGAACACAGACTATTCATCATGGATGAAACTATACCACAATCTTCGAATAAACAAGAACCACGTAAGTCGAAGAGAGTCAGAAAACAACCTGGGAGGTATGGGTTTCTGATCTCACCTCATGTAGATGTCAATCTTATTGAGGAACACGAACCGGCTACGTATGAGGAAGTGATACAAGGTATCGACTCCCTATTATGGCAAAGTGCCATGATGTCCGAAATGGATTCCATGTATACCAACCAAGTTTGGACACTGGTTGTTGTACAGGAAGGCATTGTGCTAATCGTACTATATGAGTCTTCAAGGAAGACAAACATGGATGCAACATACAAATGTACAAAGCTAGGCTTGTAGCGAAAAGGTATCGCTATCAACATTGTGTTGATTACGACGAAACCTTTTACCTGTTGCCATGATTAAAATTAAATTGAAATACTACATTTCCGAACGCCATACGAACCGTTTCACAAACATAACCCCATTCGAACGCGTTTCCGAACGCGTTTAAAAAATTTATGTCCTGGTTTCCATCCTATATACCACGAGAGGCGACACATTTTTCATTCATTCAAGGGCCACAATCATGCACTAATAAACGACTCTCATGCGACAAAGATGAATAAAATAATTAAAAAGATAGATGGAAATAATGGGAAAAGTACCCTCAGGTCTAACCTTTTATGTCAACTCTCGGAAGTACGGTGCACGGTCGTTGAAAAAGGGGGGAAATGCTCCGCAACTCCTCTGGTTCACAGGTTCACGCCTTTCCTCGCTGTTCCACTTCTCAAGCTACTGTTTTGACTCCGATTCACTACTGTTTCGACTCCGATTCGCTGCTGTATTTTTGCTATATTTTGGTCATTGTTTTTGGTGTTTTAGGCTACTGTTTTTGGGTGTTTCTAAAGGATTTAAGTGCAGTTTTTTAGTTATTGTTTTAGGGATTAAAAGTGCAGTTTTTGTTGGTCACTGGTTTAGGTGATTTAGGGGCTATTTTTTTAGGTATTTCGGTGATATGGGGCTGCTGTATAGGGGTTGTTTCGGTGGTGTTTCAGGTTGTAATGTTTTCGGCAATTGAGGGGTTTATGGGGCTGTAGGAGGAGAAGAGAAATATTTGCTTGATGTATGCGTGAATCAAGAGGACTTTGTTCTTACTAAATGCGTGTGAGTCCGGGTTGGAGAGGTTTTTTTCTTCTATTTTATATAATCATTAAATAAAATAATTAAATCACTTCTTAATTTCGTCATTATGCTCGTAATATCAACATCATCTAATATTCCTAAATAACCATAGTAAGCTTGTAAACCACCATTCAAACCTTCTAATTTAAATTTAGGATCAAAAACAGCATCAATAAGATAAAGTAAAGGAATTTCTCTAAAATAATTCAACCATTTTACCTTCATAGCAGTAATGGCTTCGAGCAAAACAATATCATTAGGGTCGTCACTGTCAACATGTTCATCGAGAGTGCCAACAATATTCAAACTCTCAAGAAGAAATAAATGTGCTGTAGGATAATAAACACCGCTAAAAACTAAAGTAGCATCATTAAAAACTCTTAAAATATCTAAAATGTTTTCACAAATATCCCATTGACTAGGATAAAGTGTGATATTTTGAACATGTTGAGAAAAAAAACTACATAATGCATCTTTGTATTGAAATGCTTGACATAAAAGAAAATAAGTAGAATTCCAACGTGTTGGAACATCTCTTGAAAATTTAATCGGTTTAATACCATTTATTTTACAAAACTTGATCCATTCTCTCCTAACTTGAGAATATGACCAAATACAGTTAAGTGCCGTTTTAATTGGATCAAGGAAAGGTGATAATAATTTTAGTCCGTCTTGCACACATATGTTAAGGACATGACATGTACAACGAATATGAAAAAATCGACCCCCTAAATTTGGTTCACATAAGGATTTTAAATCATGAATGGATGCAGTATTTGCAGATGCATTATCAAATCCAATTGTTAAAATTTTTTCTACTAAACCATATTCATCAAAAATTACCTTCATCATTCTATAAATATTATGTGCAGTATGTGGGTCATCAAAAACTCTAAATGCAATAAGTCTTTTTTGCATAGTAAATGATGCATCAATCCAATGACAAGTCACACCCATGTATGAGTGTGTTTGCCAATGGTCACTCCAAATATCAGAACATATAGAAATACGACCTTTCATCTCTTTAAATATTTCATTTAAAATAATTTTACCATCTTTATATAATTTGAAAATATGACGTTTTGTTGTGTTTTGAGTCATTCTACATGCAGCATGGTTTAAAGCATTATGCACGTAATTAGTAAAATGAAGTTTTTCACCAAAGCTTAAAGAAAGATGTGCCATACAAGTTAATTTCACAAATTCTTCTCTATTTTTTGCATCAGAATATTTAAATAAATCTACACTACTCGTACCTCTACTAGATGATGCGTACCTGGCCAATTGAGTCTGCGTCGTATCAATGCCAAATTCAACCGGATGATGTTTTTCCATGTGCTTGATCATATTGCCGTATCCACCAGAAAATTTATAGATAACCCCACAATAGTTGCAAATTGCTCGTTGTGAACCATCTTCTAGGCGTTCCAAAGTAAAATGAATTTTGAAAATATCTGAGGACCGAGCCTTAACTTCTCTTCTCCGTGATTGTGCACTGACACTAGGGCCGCTCTCTTGGGTTGGCAAATTTGACATTATGTTCTCAAATGAGCTTGCCATTTTTCGTTTGAGAAATTAGGAAGTAAAATAAGAAAATTGAATAATTTCGATGCGAATGATAACAAATTAACAACTAAATGAATTGAGATTGAGAATAAGAATATAAGATTATAAGAGAATTGTATTGAAGTAAGATTGAGAATAAGAGAATTATAGAAAATGAGAGAGTTGAGAATTTGGTGTGATGAAATTATGAAAAATGAATCATATTTATAGAATTTTAGAATTTTTTTGATACCAAAAATGCCCCTAAATATAACCGTTTTATTACCATTATTAGGGGTACATTAGTAATTTATATTTTATATAATAAATATAATTTTTTTTTATTTGGGCAGGGAGCCAAACGGCTCCCTGCCCCCCCAACGGCTACTAGCCGTTGGGGGCGTAGGGTTCATGTTGGAACCCTACGGTTCCGGTTGGAACCGTCCGAACCGGTGGAACCGTACGGTTCCACCGGTTCGGACCGGTTCAAGTTGGGGTGGAACCCCAACCGAACCGGTCCCCTTCCGGTTCGGTTCCATAACCGGAACCTTCCGGTTCGGTTAAAGTTCGGTTCCGGTTCCGAACCGGAACCTTGGCCGGGTCTAGAATCAGCTATGGTGTCTCAAGGGTTGGAATTGGGTTCCTTTTTATAGGCAAAAGGCTAGGGTTAAATCGTTGCTTGATAAGGAAAGGGATTTTGCATTTAAGGGGGATTTGATTTGGTGTCAAACAAGGAAATCCTAAGATTGAGGGGGGACAAAAATAGTTCAAACTAGGAAGTCAATATATTTAATTTGTGTTGTTTAGGCAAGATATTTGTTAAGTTAGGAATATAATATTCTTGATTGAGAATATAATTGGTTGATTGATTTTAATGTTTTATTTAATTTGGTATATGATTTAATTAATATTTTATTTAATTCCCCATGTGTTAAATATGTGTTTTATTAATTGGGAATTGTTTTATTGGCTTTGGTGGGCTAATTGGGCTTGGGCGTGAGGCTAGCAGCAAAACTAGAAATACCGACGCCGTTCGAACGCTTATTCGAACGCTACACGAACGCTCGCAATCGTTCGAACGTGGCCATGAACGCAGCACGAACGAAAAATAGTGAACTTGTGAAATGAATCTGATGACATGCTCGCTCTAAATTTCCCCTTCCGACGTCTGTTTCCCGCGAATTCCGTGACTTAAAACGTAGTGTCTCCAAATGAGACTCATCATAGGGACTTATGCAAAATGCAGTGCCTACAGCTGCGTGTTTCATTTATGAAATATGATACCTTTACGGGAAAATCGCTTTCTTGAAAAGGAAACCTTTCGGAGGATGTTAACAACATCCTGTCGGTTTTGTCGTACCAAAACTAGCAAACAAGGTTTGCAGGTTATTCGATCCATATTTGGATTGAGACAAGCATAGGTTCTTGGAATTATCGTTTTGATGTAATCATAATTGTTTATGATTTAATTCAAAATGAGAATGATTCTTGTGTATATAAGAGGGTTAGTGGGAGCGCACTGACAATGGTTCTCCTATATAAATAATGATAATATGTCATTTCTTGGAAATGATATTCCCATATAAACAATCGGTGAAAGCTTGGCTTTCGAGAAAAACTCTCCGAGAACTCGTACATTGAAAAATGTACGCGACCTGGTGTCTCATACGCTTTGAGCATATGAAGTCACAAACAGGCCAATCCAAGTGATAGTCACTGGATTGATGTTAAAAACATCCGTTAGTATCTTAGAGATCTAAGGATGCTGTCTTAAACTATGGAGAATGAGAACTTGAAGTGACTAGGATCAATACTGCAAGTTTTCTAACCGATAAAGACGATTAAAAGTCGCAAACGGTACTATACAGTTTGAATAACGGTACAGTGAGCTGGAAATCTTTCAAGCAAGATAATGTTACCATATAAACAAAAAATGCGGGTTATTGCTGCAGCTGAGGCAGCAATGGAAACCATTTGGATCGATACAAAATCTAATTAGATTAGATATAATTCTGTTAGCAGCTGAGCTAGGCTGCAGCGCAGGCTAAAGAATCAATGGTCTCATCAACGATCCAGATATATACTTCGATATTCATATGATTCGTTCGGATCATACATCGTAACGATGTGATGATCGAATAAATCGCATCAGATGATAATCATGTAAATCGGCTGACGAAAGCCTTTTCTCAGCAGTTTGAGCCAACCGTATATAGTTCGAGTGTAAGACACTCGAGTGACTGGATATAGGCCAAGTGGGAGATTGCTGGACAATTATGACCCATAGCGTCACTATTTGTACAGATCATGGTGTTGTTGTACAAATTAAATATGTGACAAAGAAGATTGTACTCTTATCATTTGTGATTAGATCACCTAGATATATAAATGATAGGAGGTCCCTATGATTTGTTCCTGGATTGAGAATGATATGAGACAGTATCAATCCACGAAGGATAAATCATTAAATATCCCTAGTCAGAGTATTATCGAGATTGGACATCGATGAATACGTAAAAGACTAGTATTACACTTGTGCGCGTTGTGAGGGCACAACATCATAGTTCTCATTTATTTGGGTACAGGATACTCATGCAAGTGTAATAGGAGGTTGTGTTTCACCGATGGTATGGGAAACAGCTTCGCTTTGGATAGACCCCCTCGGAATTCCATTGGTAGTATGACTATGTGTCTATGAAAGTCCGAAATCAGGGTATGTGTATTTGGTCTTAACCTGAGACTTGCATCGCTAATACTTGCGACAATCAATATACTTTGGTTGCGGTCGTCCAGGGCTTTAACAGGTTCCGTGTACGCCAATGCTGGGTATATTGAGAATCGTAGTGTGTTGGGTGTGATGTCAAGATGGAAATGTCACTCCAGTCATATGGAGATGATGATCGCGTATGGATACAGAACTGGTTCTCTAAAAAGGTTGCAACCGTCGGGATAATATGACTTGGTCATGATTATCCGATAATAAAGAGACTAGTTTCTCATAATCCGATATATGCTTCGTACGGGGCAGACACTGTACCAGCCCCAGGCCTTGCATGTGATCATCTGATACTGGATCGAAATACGAAATACTACGTATACTACGCCTGATATAGATCCTTTATTCTTGTAAGGATATTTCTGGAGAATTGGGTAGGCATGGCGCTTTGCTAGAAGCCAACCTTGTCTTGTAAATCGGTATAAACGTAGTACTTAGTACTTACGTGTTCGGATAGTCCGACGACCGAATTTACTGCCAACATATCCGGGGATCTCATGGGTCGCTTCGCAAAGATTCACCGATGACGTATGACTTGCACTTTTATTAATCTGGGATTAATTAGATGAGAGAGAAAATTAATCTGGTATTAATTACGAAGATATTTTATCTGGGATAAAATATTAATTAAAGAGAGAGAACGATTAATTTGGAATTAATCGATAAATTAATATATTCGATATATTAAACAAAATTGGATTTCGACGCGGAATTAAAATTAGATTTTTATTCGGGCGAACGAGTTAATTTAGAATTAACTCGTTAGCGACGTGAATAGTGACTTCGCTAGGCGTAATCATTTAATTGCGTCGCAACGGAAAATTCGTTAATTTGGAATTAGCGAACCCGAGCCCGGGATTGTTTGCGAGCGCATTCATATTTCGAATTTGAGTGCGGCATGCAAGTCAAATCAAGCGTCAAATCATTAGTCGCATCAAGCGTCAAATCACTTGTCACTTTGAGTGATGTGACTTGACAACTTGATTTATAGATGTGACTTGATAGGAGTTGTTGAAAAGCTTTTAAAAGCTTGAGTGACATATATTATTATTATATGTTTTGGTATATGTTATTGATTTTGGAAATCAATTAAAACAATTACACAATTCCATCTCTCTCTCCTCTCTTTTCTCTCTTCTTACTCACGCCCATGGATGGCAGTTCTTCTTCTAGTTTGCCTTGAACTTGGAGGAAGAAAGGGAAGCAAAGTTCTTGGTTTTTATGGCAAAAATCAAGAGAGCTAGCACTCCGAGAGACATGCGAAGGTGATAGGGAAGTCCACCCATGAGTCGGGAATCACCATGACGAAGCTTGGAGCTTGGAAGATGATTCAAAGGCCGAAAATAGTGAGCTTCTTCACTGTCACTGCCGAGCAGTCCTTGTGAGCAGAAAATTCGATTTTTGTTGCCTCCAGCGTCGCTCAACCGATTGATGTGAGTATTATGCAACTCCCTCGTTGTATTCACTTATGTTTCATGCTTGTTTATTGATCCTTGGGACCTTAGTAAACTCCAACACGTTGTTCCTAGGGGACCATCTAAAGGACCTCAGGGACACTTTTGAGCTCCTGTGAAAGTATGAGACGAGACTAAATCTAGAGAAGTGTATGTTTGGCATATCTTTGGGAACGTTCATGGGGTATATGGTCAATGCAAGTGCATCGAAGCAACCCCAAGAAGATCAAAGCAGTAACATACTTAAGGTCCCTAAGGATAGTGAAAGAGATTCAATGTTTGACTGGTCGGGTGGCAGTGCTTAATCGATTTATTTCCAATGCAATTGACAAATTCCACGTCTTCTTTCAACTAATAAAGAAGGCATTGAAGGATGTAGTATGGACTAGTGAATGTGAGAATGCATTTCAGCATCTCAAGGAGTATCTGACCCAAGCTTCATGTTTGGCAAAGCTAATTCTGGGTGAGAAGTTATTTATGTACTCAGCTATTTCATAACACGCAGTTAGTTTGGTTTTAGTACAAGAATTAGATAAAGTCCATAAGCTAGTATACTATTCTAGTATGTCTTTATTAGACGTAGAAACTAGATACTCGTCCATTGAATTAATAGTCTTTTCACTAGTTACAGCGGCCAGAAAGCTACACCCCTATTTTCAAGCTCATCCCACCATGTATACATCGACCATTTGTTGGAGTTGGTGCTTCGAGCATCAATCCAAATTATATATTGAACATTATATTTTATTATTTATTAATAAAATAACTAATTTTTCATTTCAAACCTTATTAATGGTAATGTCATTATACATATTATATTAATATATAAATATGGTAAGAATGACATCGACATTAGAACAATCATGTAGTAATACTGGACACTGGGTGGTCCTACATTGTGATAGTATTACTATTATAAGCTATTATTAAAGTAAGTAAGTATTCATAGTCGTTAGTTTTGGAATACGGTTGAATTCCTATAACCTATAAGACTAGCACATGTCGTATATTGGAATTGGAGTTCACATGGTTCAACCCGATGAACCATGAGTATTTGAAGCTTGTATGGGTATTCGTTGGAGTGAATACCAAATGACTCACAGGTGATTCCTAATAGTTGGAAGTACAGACCACCGCCAATAGGAATATCTTCAAGTCGAGTAGCATATGTGATTCTTTGACTATATGATATCATTGATTTTGTGTGTGATCCTCCACACTTTGATGCCATGTATTTTAGAGACCTTTCATGGTATGACCGCTAGATGTTTGTTGCATGTTTATCGATGCATTCGTTAATCAAGTGCGTATCAAGATAGAATCTGTCGGCCGACATATATACCATAAAGGGTTTTGGTATCCATGTAAGTAAGTCATGATTCTTAAGACATTGGCGCTAGGTGGATCGTATATATCAGAAATGGTTTCTGATTAGTTGTAAAGAATTGTGGACATGTCGATATGAGATGTGCGTCTCCTTGACAGTATAATCTATGTATCTTAAGAACCACTCGGATAACCTACGATTAAGGAATTGTTAAACATATGTGATGACCTCAACTTGTATAGTTCGGAAAGGTCGTTCATGTTCTTCGCAAATTCGGAGGTGGCTGAATTGTGTACATATAAGCTTGGCTTATATGACCAACGTGTCTAGACTTAGAGAGTCTCACAATATGAAGTGTACTCATTGAGCACTTGGGTAGCCGATAATTTTTTATAATAAATAATATTTGATATTATAATTATCAACTAAAATAATTAAGTGTTATTGGATAACATTGATTATTTACTTTGACCCAATTGGATTAATCCAAAATCACACAAGGACTTTGTTGTAATTTCATAAATATCTCTACCATTGGAGGATATTTTGGTAATTATAAATATGTAATTATAGCTCTATTTGGCTTCATTTTATTGGATTATCAAAGTGGTAGACAATGAACTAATCCATTTTCTAATTGGAATAAATCAAAGTGGTAGACAAAGGTGATTAGTCACATCTAATTATACATATTTAGACAAATTGGATTAAACCCACCTAAAAGTTGATTACTTTTATTAATTAAAAATTACATAAGTTTTTCTATAAAAGGCAAGCTTGAGCAATGTTTTAATTAAGCTTGATCGTAAAAAAATAAGCTTGTGAAAGTTAAAACAAGCAAGAATTATAAATATTAGCTTAAGAAAAAGAAGTGTTTATAGAAGCTTTGGAAGTTCTCTACAACATTTAAATAAGGAGAAATAAATATTGGATCTTGGAATGAAGCTTGCTAGTATTGGAGTCAAGATTGGATCTTGGAGTCAAGCTTGCTAACTTTAGAAGTTCTCCAAAATATTCAACAAGGAGAAGAAGATTGGATCTTAGAATCAAGCTTACTAGGTGAGTTTGATCTTCTCTAAAGCTATGTTTTCATTAGTGAGTTGTTTTCATTAATGAAGCTTATAGTGATGTATTATGTATTGGATACATAATAACATAACTTGAAATTGAAATTAGGCTAATGAATTGTGTATGGATGCTTTGGAAGAATAAACACAATATGCTTGTAATTGGGTCAAATATGTTCATGTTGGACATGGAACATTAAATTAGAGTTTGGAATTCTAGATGATAGCTTGGAGCTATGGTTACCATTTTAGAATCACTTGACCATCTTTGAGTGACCTATTATGTATTGGATAAATAATAACATAGCTTGAAGTTGAAATTAAGCTAATGAATTATGTATGGATGCTTTGGAAGAATAAACACAATATGCTTGTAATTGGGTCAAATATGTTCATGTTGGACATTGAACATTAAATTAGAGTTTGGAACTCTAGATGATAGCTTGGAGCTATGGCTACTAGTTTAGAATCACTTGACCACCTTTGGGTGACCTAGAATTGTTCATGTCATTTCATTGTGAGATTATATCTTAGTTTATGTTTTGATTCAAAGAAATAAATATATATATATATATATATATATATATATATATATTTAGAATACTTTTATGTTTGTTGTATAATATGTGGTGATGTTGGTTTTGATGTTAAAATTGGATTTTAGGTGTATTGAAGTATTTGGAGAAAATTGGAAGTGTTAAGAATTGATTTGAAGGTTAAAATGCTCTCTACCAATATTTTACACAGGGCAGCGTCGGGACACAGACCCCCACGACACTGAGCTTTCAGACTTTCTGGAGTCGCGACGCTAACCCTTGTATGGTGCGACGCCAGGCTTTCATAGATTGAGAGTCACGACACTAACCCTTTCACGGCATGACGCCGACGCAGATTGGGCGTTGCGATGCCTAAGCCTGCGCCGAGCGCTTTTGCTCATAAGCGTTGAAATTTTAATTTTCTCCATTTTGGAGTTTTCGGACTCCGATTTGGTCTTCGTTTTTTTCCTACGAACTCGTAACAAAATATAGTTTTCATTAAAATAATTTAAAAATAAACTCGTGTTTGATATCAATCGTTAGACCTACTTCCGTTGAGCAGGTCACCAATCCGACCCTAAGGATCCCACTACCACCCCAACACCATTTCCTAAGAAAAATCTTGCACAAACTAGAAACATCAGGTCACCTTATGAAGTGGTTGGTAGATCCCAATGAGTATGATATTTTTTATCTACCATATGTATCTATTAAGAGCCAAGTTTTAGCCGATTTTATTGCAGAACTCGTGGGACCACACATGTTGGTTGTCCGAGAGGAAGATGAGAAATGAGAAATGAGAAATATATATGGATGGGTCAGTTAGTTCCCAGGGTTACAGGCCGGTGTAATTCTTACTAATAGGCATGGTGAGGAGATGAGTTATGTGTTGAGGTTCATATTTGAATCCACAAATAATGAAGTACAATATAAGTCAATCTTAGCTGGTTTTATGTGATGCGGTCGGGTTGAGAGTTCTAGTGGTAAAAAGTTACTCTCAGTTGGTTGTCCAACAACTGAATGATGGGTTCTAGGCTAGGTAGCCCAATATGATAGCTTACCTCGTGGAGGTGAAGAAACTGCTTGAAGGGATGAGAAGTGTCACCATCGAGCAAAAAGGTCGGGACAACAACTAATAGGTAGATTCAGTGGCTCAATTAGCATCATCGATCAAGTCCAACATTCCATGAGATATACCTATGGAAATCCTTGGGCCAAAGATTGTGGGCGATGTTGACGTGATGGAAGAAGAAATATAAGATTACCTGACCTAGATGGACTCGATCAAGAACTTTTTAGAATCCGGAGAGCTACCTGAGGACAAAAAGGATGTAAGAAAGGTGAAGTATTACCCTTTTTTGTCTCATGGGTGAAGTTTTATACATGGAAAGGGTACACGATGCCATATCTAAGGTGTCTTGAACCCGATGATGCTAACTATGTCCTAAGGGATATCCTTGAAGACATTGGTGGGAGTCACGGTGGATAAAGATCAATCATGCATAAGGCACTCTAGCAAGGCTACTATTGGCCTACAATATATTGGGACATAATCGAGGTGGCTCGTGCATGTAATTTATGTTAGCTGAATGTAAATATTCCTAAATAGCCACCCAAGCAGTTGACAGCTTTGTCTAGCCCATGGCCATTTGCCCAATAGGGATTGAATCTTATCGGTCCACTACTTGTGGGTAAAGGACAAGCCAAATATGTCATTGTGGCTATAGACTACTTCACTAAGTGGGTAGAAGCTGGGCCGCTTTCTACCATTACCAAGAATAAGATTACCAGATTCATGAAAAATATTATTTTCTATCGGTTCTAAATTCCCTGGGCCATTGTCACAGACAATGGGTAGCAGTTTGATAGCAAATTAGGAAGTTTTGTGAAGATCTTCATATTACATTAAGGTTATCCTCACCTGCCCACCCTAAGTCCAACGAAAAGGTTAAAGCGGGCAACAAGACCGTAAAGAATAATTTGAAGGCCAAGCTCATGACATGCAAAAGCTTATGGGTGGAGGAGTTAGCCGAGGTCATGTGGGTGCATCAGACCACATATAAAGACTCTACAGGTGAAATCTCATTTTCTCTGACATATAGGTGTGAAGCAGTAATACCGGTGGAGATCGGGATGATCACTCATCAAGTTTGGTATTTTGATGAAAAATGGAACAAAGATCTCATCTGAATCTAATGGAAGAACTATGAGAGAGGTTGGCGCTTAGAGTAGCTGCCTATCAATAAATGATGGCCCATTTCTACAATAAAAGAGTTCGGGTATGAGCATTTCATCTTGAGGACTTGGTTTTAAGGCAGGTCATATTGAACACGAAGAAGCCAGAGGAAGGATCTTTTAGGGCGAAGTGGGAAGAGCCCTACAAAGTGAGAGGGTCATGTGCCTACTATTTGGAGTAGTTGGATGACACCAGGCTCAAGAAGTTGTGAAATGCGGAGATGCTAGGGAAATACTATAAGTAAAGTCTCTCTTAGAAATTCCCACAAAGAGTTGTAAGATGGAAAATGGTATCTGAAAATCAAATAAAACTTTCCTATTTATAATAAGAAAACATCTATTCATACACATTTGTTAATTATTAGAGTGAGAAAGAATTATTTATTATTTTGGAAAAATATTTTTATGATCAAGAAGCTTTTGATTACCAAAGGTATGAATCACAGTGCGGGAAACATGCACCCCATGGCATTCATAACAACCAATGCCATGGCAGGAGAATCTGGACCCCCGTGGAATTTATGTCCTCAGCAGAAGTAAAAAGGTACAACGCGAAACACGAAAATAAACCCCCTCGAGGAATTCACAAATTAAGTACCACAGGTCAGAATACAAGAACCTGTGATTTTTGCAACTTCGAAGATAAAGTACAGCTCGCATGGTGGTTTTATGCCTAGCGGTGAATGTAACCTTTGAGGATGAGCAACATAACACGTGTGGCTAGAGGGTCTCCATGGGGATTGTATAATCAGATTGATCATAGTATGGGGAAGATAAATACCCTCATGGCGTTTGACGCCCCCTTAAGAGGTACATAGCGCGGAAGGTAAGAGGACGTCTGTGAAAATTGTAGCCTCGGGATAACCATAATACGTGTGACTAAAGGGCTCACGTGGCATTTGGCATCCCCATTTTAGGTTCATAGCATTGAAAAAGCCTTCGGGTCTTTATGATGATTGTAGCATCGAGGTCTACATAGCATGGGGAGGGATAATGCCCTATGGTATTTGCCACCCCATTCTGGGATCCATAGCCCGAGGTTAACATAGGTACTCAAGGCGATTGGATTGGGAGGTATATGATGCGATAGGTTAGAAGGCATTTGTGACAATGATAGCCTCGGGGTCTACATAGTATAGGGAGAGATAATGCCCACATGTTATTTGCCACCACCTCCTGGGATTCCTAGCTCGAGGTGAACAAAGGTCCATGGGGCAACTGTATCAATAGTGCATAGCTTATGGATGATGAATGCCCACATGACGATTGTGACCTAAGTGGCACTATGTGGTACGCCACATCGATGACCTTGTTGTTTTCAACAATTCAGGGCAGGATACTGTCTCTGTTGGTTACTTGTTTTTGTGGTATGGGGTGGGTGATATGTCACATTTACCTTATCATTTTGATTTTGCATACAACATGTGGTGGAACGCCATCACTGTTGCTTTTTTGATGGCCCGAGGTTGAATATTTTCCCTCATGGCCAAGTGAAATGGCTCAGGACGGAAGTCTTCCCCCGAGGCCTTGTTGTGTTAATGGCACGATGAGGGATACATTTCCTCATTGCCAAGTGTTTGAAATGGCTCGGGTCGGAAGTTTCCCCCGAGGCCTTATGACATTATTGGCACGATGATGGATACTTTCCCTCAAGGCTAAGTGTTTGAAATGACTCGGGTTCAGAAGTTTTCCCCCAAGGTCTTGTTATGTTAATTGAACAAAGAGGGATACATTACCTCATTCCCAAGTGCTTGAAATGGCTCGGGTTGGAAGTTTTCCCTTGAGGCATTATTGTGTTGGAGGCACGAGGAAGGTGTGTTCCCTCGCAGCCAAGTGATGAAATGGTTCGGGGTCGAAATCTCTCCCTTTCGGCCTAGCTTTGTGATTGGCGCAGGGATTGGAGTTTTCTCTTGTGGTCCAGCCTTGATAAGTTGCTAAGGGAAGGAATATGAATTTCTTCATATAGATTTTGGCTAAGTTCCAACCAGCGATGGCACAAGTAAGGTTTAAGTGATTTGAGTGGATCGAGCTTCTCAGATTACAGCCTTTGGGGAAGATAGATTCTCTTATTAAAATTTTGGCCAAGTAAAAAGTGAAGCCTTGATACAACAGATTTGAGAATTAAGCTAATCGAGTCATTGTATATTTTATATTTTAGGAAGGGCCATCATCGGGTCAGTTCTCCAGACTGGACCCGTTAATTCATATTAGCCGGTGGAAAAGTTCTCTAAGTACGGAAATGTGTTTCCAAGCAAAATCTTTTACTAAGTGTTGCAAAGACAATGCCTTAGATCGAGACTTTGCTCACTGTGTGCATCTTGTATGCAGAATAAAAATAAATGGAGACAAGTACATAAAAGATTGAAATTTAATTGATTGTACAAAGTTATTACAAGATTTTCGCTCCTCGAGATGACCACTTGAGGATGGGTTGGTTACAATATTGGCAGGAACAAGTGTTTCTTCTGTCACAGAGAGCTAGGGTGCATCTTCAAGAAGAGATAGCATAAGTAGAACACGGGCATCTTTAGCTAGAAGATGAGGATGGTAGACATGGGGACTTGTTTCTGGATCTTCGGGGAATCCTTGGGTATCACTCCTTTGGGGACCTTCTCAATTTCGTCCTCCCCATTTACAATCGTAAGCAGCAGGTGAAGCTCGCTCAAATATAAGCCCGGGAATTTTTTAGCTATCATTCCATCGACTTCTCCAAGCCCTCTATCAGGGAGTCGATATGAGCCTCCTCAATACGCTCTTCGGTTCAGACTTGAAGAGTGGTTGATTCGGTTTTGGCAGATATCACCTTCTTCTCAGTAGTGTCCAAACGTGCATTTTGTTTCTTCACCTCAAGAGCTCGGGAAGCTGCCTTAGCTCGAGCCTCACCCTGTTCCTTCTTTGTAATATTGTTGACCTGAAGAGTTGACTCGACCTCAACCATCCTCTCAACCAAATTCTTGGTAAACTCCTTGTTTTTTCGAATCAACTCGACCTAAAGTCTTTAAGCTTGACTCTTTCTTCCACCATTGAAGTCAGTAGGTTCATATTGGCCGCCATCATGTAAGCCAACTGCACCACAGATAGAACAGGTTAGTGTATATGTTAAATCAGCATGTGAAGGAGATTTCAGTTAAAAACTTCTTACCTCGTGGAGGGAATTGCCGACCCTGGTAATACCATTCCTTTGGGGAATGGACTCCATTAGTTGTGCCTTCTCAAGGAGCACCTCTTGGGCCAAAAGTGTTGGACAATTATGACCCATAGCATCACTATTTGTACAGAACATGGTGTTGTTGTACAAATTAACTTTGTGACAAAGGAAATTGCTCTTTTATCATTTGTAATTGGATTACCGGGATATAAAAACGATAAAAGTCCATATGATTAGTTCCAGATTAATAAGATATGAGACAATATTAATCCATTAAGGTTTAATCATTAAAACATCCCTAGTCGTAGTATTATCGAGATTGGACATCGATAATGCGGAATAGACTAGTATTGCACTTGTGCGTGTTGTGGGAGCATAACGGCATAGTTTTCATATATTTGGGTATTGGATACTCAT
Organism: Zanthoxylum bungeanum; assembly: GCA_019454045.1. Classification (NCBI taxonomy): domain Eukaryota; kingdom Viridiplantae; phylum Streptophyta; class Magnoliopsida; order Sapindales; family Rutaceae; genus Zanthoxylum; species Zanthoxylum bungeanum. Next base: position 19,610 of record SKCR01049056.1, read on the forward strand.
GCAAGTGTAATAGGAGGTTGTGTTTACCGATGGTACAGAAACAGCTTCGCTCTGGATAGACCCCTCGGAATTCCATTAGTAGTATGACTATGTGTCTATGGAAGTCTGAATCATGGTAGGTGTATTTGGTCTTAACCTGAGACTTGCATCGCTAATACTTGTGACAATCAATATACTTTGGTTTTGGTCATCCGGGGCTTTAACAGGTTCTGTGTACGCCTCTTCTGGGTATATTGAGAATCGTAGTGTATTGGGTGTGATGTCAATATGGAAGTATCACTTCAGTCATATGGAGATGATGATCACGTAGCATAGGGAACTAGTACTCTTATGTACTGCAATCATCATGATAATATGACTAGGTCATTCTTATCCGATTATAGAGACTAGTTACCAGAGATCTGATATATGCTTCGTACGGGGCAGACACAATTCCAGCCCCAGGCCTAAACTACGTACACTACGTCTGACACAGATTACATATTGCGATACTGGATCGCAATACGCAATACTACGTACACTACGTCTGACACAGATTACATATTCCCTTAAAAAATATTTCTTGAGAATTGAGTAGGCATAGTGCTTTGCTAGAAGCCAACCATGTCTTGTAAATCGGTAAGAACGTGGTACTAGGTACGCACGTATTCGGATACTCCGATGACCGGATTTACTGCCAACATATCCAGGGATCACATGGGTCGCTTCCCGAAGATTCACCGACGATGTATGACTCGAACATAATTAATCTGGGATTAATTAGATGAGAGAGAACGATTAATTTGGAATTAATCGATAAAATAATATATTCGATATATTATATGAAATTAGATTTCATTACGGAATTAAAATTAGATTTTAATTCAGGCGAACAAATTAATTTAGAATTAATTTGCGAGCGACGTGAATAGTAATTTTGCTAGGTATAATTATTTAATTAAATTGATTTAATTACGTCGCAACGAAAAATTCGTTAATTCAGAATTAGCGAACCCGAGCCGGGAATGTGTTTGCGGGTCCACTCGGATTTTGAATTAAAGTGGGTCCCACAAACAAATCAAATCACTAATCAACTTTATCAACTTTTGGTTGATAGAAGTTAGTGGGATTTTTGGTAACTTGTAATTCTCACTTTGTCATTTGGAATGACTAATACCAAAAACTTGGATTTGATATATAATAATTTGTTTTTGGAAATCAAATTAATTCAACACAAAAAAAATCCATCTCTCTTTCTTCTAATGGCCTAGGGCCGAAACTTCTTCACCATTTTTCTCTCAAATTACCGTGAGCCTAGGGCTCATTTGCTTCTTGATTTTGCTTCAAAATCTAAGGTGCTAGCACACACAAGAAGTCTTACAAAGGTGTTAGGGAAACATATCCATGAGTTTGGAATTCAAGGAGAAGCTTTGAAGCTCAACATACATCAAAGAAAACTTGGAGCAACTTCCATGGAGGCGAATTTTTGAACTTCTCTTCAACATCCAACCGATCAAAGTGAGTATTTTCCACATTCTTACTTTGTTGTATTCACATGATTTCTTGCTTAATTGATCTTGGTTTGACCTAGAAAACCCTACAATGGTATCAGAGCCATGATTGAGCATGAAATTGAATTTAGGGTTCTTAATCTTGATTTGGGTATTTTTGATTTGACCATGTTTTATTCAAATTGTTTGTTTGAGCATGCTTATAATATGTTAACTTTGAGTTGTGCATGATCAATTTGATGAAAAATTAATTGATTAATTTTCCCTAAATTGAGAGGCTTGGCCGAATGTGAGGGACTCTTGTAGCTCTTGGTGATTTTTATTTTTTAGACCATTGGGATGTGTTTAAAATACATGGATAAATTGATTTGTGATTTAATTGGATTGAAATCAAAATTGATGAATAATTACCAAATTGCCGAGAGCTTAGGAAGCATGTTGGGATTGATTTTGCTTCAATTTGTGTTGGACATAAGTTGATTAATTAAAGCATGATAATTAGTGTAATTGGTGTTTTGGAATATTAATTTAACTAACTAATTATGGCTATTACACTTTAATTAATTAAATTGTGAAATTTGGAATATTAGAATTTAATTAATTGGGCTTAATATGGAATTGGGCTAAAAATGTTGTATTTGGGCTTAATGGGCTTGGTTGGGCCAAGTTTGGTTTAGGTTAATTGGTTGGATCCAATTGGGCCTAAACCATTTCCATAAAGTCCAAATATGATTATTGGGCCTTTTATAATTTAATTGGGCCTAATTGGCCTAAATTGATTTTTGGCAAAGGGTGATTCTTTATTAGGCTTTGGTTGCCAAAGTCCATGCCTTATAAATTAATTGAAAGCCCATTGGACTTTAATTAAATTGACATTGGATGTAAATTAGGCTTTGAGACCCGTTAAGATTAGATTTAGAATCTAAGTCCTAAAGGCTCATTAATAAAGTGTAATTATTTAATTTGGAATTAAATAAAGAATTAGTATTGAATACAATTAAATTGGATTTAATATTGTAGTTTGATATAATTCAAGAATACGTACTTTGAGTACTTATTCTTAAACGAGTTGGACTCGCGCAAATCAAATCGTTGTTTGAACATTGGATGATCATTAATCAAAGATTAATAATTGGATTAGATTAATTGATAACATGATTTGTGTGAATACATGGATGTGATGTATGAATAATGTATATCGGATGGATATTAGATGGGTGAGGGTAATTTTGGAAATTGTTGTAATAAATTTAGAATTTATTAAATTGGACCTGCGTGTCCAGCCTATTACCTCTTGACTCTTTGTATTTCTCTTCTCACATATTCCCCTCAATGTAAATGAGGTTTCTTTATAAGTGTTATGTAATTGGGTAGAAGTAAGATTTGTGCTAGCGGGTGAGAAGAAATGGAGAGATTTTTTCTAGGAACAAAATGTTTTAAATATCCATCCGCATATCATTATTAATTTATTTACCACGCCTTATTATGCTTTTAGAACGCATGTTTAAGGGTGTATGATGAGACCTAATCAAAGATAATTAATTGGTTGCCAATTACGCGAAAAACCCTCAACAAATATTAAGCGATTTCCTTCCATTGAATGATTCAATCTCAAGATCCAAGATTAGCACTGGTTTGTTGGCCAAAGTCAAGACCTTTTTCCATCGCGGATGTGTTTGAATCATGAAGGCTTTGTTCCATATCGTATGTATTGTCCAAGTTGTGATTTGTTGGCCAAAGTCAAGTTCACTTCTTGTCCATCGACATCGATTACGAAGCTTTCCAAAGTCAATGGGTCCCGCTTAACTGGAATCATTAAGCTTGTTGTGCCAAAGCCAAGGCTTAGTTGATTCAGAGGAAAAATGTTAGGCAATATATCGGATATATTGGCATATATTAGATATATGTTTCGAACTTGGATGTCCACCTACTGGATCTAGGAATTGGATGAGATCCAATTGATCTTAGAGATCTACCTAGTTAAATATCATACAACTTGTTGGCCAAAGTCAAGGTTGTGTGTTATTTAACGGGATCCTAGCCCACTAGGAAACTAGGTTTCCCGAGTACTCAACAGAGGGTTAGAGGCTCGCCGAAAAATAGTGGAAGGCAAGTATTAAATTTGCAATTTCGTTTAGATACTTGCCAATACGCACTCATTTCATTTTTCGTCATTAATTAATAAATATATTAGTTGGACTAGTATTTAATTGTTGTTTTAAATTAAACAGTTGGACTGTATTCAAACTACTTCATTTATAGTTGATTATATAATTGGATTATAGTAATCAATATATTTGAATTTAAACAATCAAATAGTAGTTGATTATATAGTTAGACTATAGTAATCATTATATTTGATTGTACCCGAAATCGTTGATTGCATAATTGGACTATTGGAATCAAGATAACTGAAAGATTAGCGTTTAGAACATAATCCGGGAAAATGTCTTTAAGCGCCTTTAATTTTCAAATTGGGAATAGAACCTCAGGATAGTCCTGGGAATTGAGAAGTTGTTCTATTTGATAGAGAAACATCTCGGGCCTGAGCCCAGAGTTGAGAAAATAGTGGAGCATGAGTTTTGGAAGACTCATGGTGATGATAACTTTAGTGCTCAATCTGTTATGCTTACCGCAATGACTGTTTCATTCCGTCGTCAGAATTAAGGATTAGATCCTTATAACATGATGTTGAAATTAAAGAATCTTCATAGATCTATTCTTAGATCTTAGAAGTACGAATTGCAAAAGAAGCTCTATCGCTCACGTATGTCAGAGGGTACATCTTTCGGGCACTAGGTGTCGCATATGATTGCTGACATCGATCAGCTAGGTTAGCTGGGCATTACCTGTTGGACAATTATGACCCATAGCGTCACTATTTGTACAGATCACGGTGTTGTTGTACAATTAACTATGTGACAAAGGAGATTGTAATTTTATCATTTGTGATTAGATCACCTAGATGTATAAATGATGAGAGGTCCCTATGATTTGTTCCTGGACGGAGAATGATATGAGACAGTATCAGTCCACGAAGGATAAATCATTAAATATCCCTAGTTAGAGCATTATCGAGATTGGACATCGATGAATGCGTAAAAGACTAGTATTACACTTGTGCGCGTTGTGAGGGCACAACGGCATAGTTCTCATATATTTGGGTATAGGATACTCATGCAAGTGTAATAGGAGGTTGTGTTTCACCGATGGTATGGGAAACAGCTTCGCTCTGTATAAGACCCCCTTGGAATTCCATTGGTAGTATGACTATGTGTCTATGGAAATTCGAAATCAGGGTAGGTGTATTTGGTCTTAACCTGAGACTTGCACCGCTAATGCATACGACAATCAATATACTTTGGTTGAGGTCGTCCAGGGCTTTAAACCGGTTTCTGTGTACGCCAATTCTGGGTATATCGAGAATCGTAGTGTCTTGGGTGTGATGTCAAGACGGAAGTGTCACTCCAGTCATATGGAGTTGATGATCGCGCAGGGATAAAGAAACTGGTTCTCTAAAAAGGTTGCAACCGTCGGGATAATATGACTTGGTCATGATTATCCGATATTAAAGAGACTAGTTGCTCGTAATCCGATATATGCTTCGTACGGGGCAGACACTGTACCAGCCTCGGGCCTCGCATGTGATCATCCGATACTGGACAGAAATACGCAATACTACGTATACTACACTTGATACAGATCCTTTATTCCTGTAAGGATATTTCCGGAGAATTGGGTAGGCATGGCGCTTTGCTAGAGGCCAACCTTGTCTTGTAAATCGGTACAAACGTAGTACGTGGTACTTACGTGTTCGGATAGTCCAACGACCGAATTTACTGCCAACATATCCGGGGATCTCATGGGTCGCTTCCCAAAGATTCACCGATGACGTATGACTAGCACTCTTAATTAATACGGGATTAATAAGATGAGAGAGAAAATTAATCTGGGATTAATTGCGGAGATATTTTATCTGGGATAAAATATCATTTAAGAGAGATAACGATTAATTTGGAATTAATCGATAAATTAATATATTTGATATATTAAACGAAATTGGATTCCGACACGGAATTAAAATTAGATTTTAATTCGGGCGAGCGAATTAATTTAGAATTAATTCGTTAGAGACATGAATAGTGATTTCGCTAGGCGTAATCATTTAATTACGACGCAACGAAAAATTCGTTAATTTGGAATTAGCGAACGGAGCCCGAGATTATTTGCGAGCGCATTCGCATTTCAAATTCGAGTACGGCACGCAAGTCAAATCAAGCGTCAAATCGCTAGTCGCATCTAGCGTCACATCAAGCGTCAAATCAGGTCACTTTGAGTGATATGACAAGTGATTGATTGATTGATGTGATTGAGTGATGTGGTGGTTGTTGGCATTAAAAGTTTGACTTTTTATGGTATATGATTTAATAAAATCAAATACAAAATTAGACAACACTTTTACTCTTCTCTCTCCATTCTCCTTCTCTCTCATGCCCTTGGAGGGCTGCATTTCTTCTGTTTTATGAGGCAGTGAACTGCCGAATGATGAAAGAAAAGAAAAAAAGAACCAAGAGTTGGATTTTTGTGGCAAAAATCGCAAGTGCTAGCACACTACGAGACATGCGAAGGTGATAGGGAAGTCCACCCATGAGCCGGGAACCATTCGACGAAGCTTAGAGCTTGACGAAGGAATCCAAAAGCCCAAAACTAGTGAGCACTGGCAGTGAACTACCAAGCAGTCCAAGAGCAAGCAGAAATGTTTTTGTTGCCTCCCGCGTCGCTCAACCGATCGATGTAAGTATTCTGCGGCTTCTTCGATTGTTATTCACACATGTTCATGTTTGATTTATGATCCTTGGGACCTAGATAATCTCCAACATTACCTACGTGGCCGAGACTACCAAAGATTTGATCTTATAGTCTCTACCCAAAAGCTGGGGCAGGTTCATTATGAACCAAGAGTAAACTCTTGGAGAGTTGATGGCTATGCTCAAGGAGGCAGAGCCAGAGCTTCTAAAAAGGGAAAAGGTAAAATCATCACAGTCTTCTAGGAAGACAAAGGACATATCCTAAGATGTCTGCCTAAAATGTGGCAAACGGGGTCACTGTAGCATGACTGTCGTATGGACAAGGCAGACATGAAGGAAGTGAAGGCGGGGCAAGGCTTCGGCTTCAAGTATGTTTGTCATAAACATGTTCATTATTAGTTTCAAAATTGGATTTTTGATATTAAATGTGGTACATAAATATGTACTGATGTGCAGAATCTGCTGATTAGTAGGAGACTGACTTCAGTTTTGATCTACCTGCGAGTCGGAAACGGGACGAGAGTCACTGTTTTAACCGTAGAAATCTAAGTTTACGAACTACCCTTTGGGTATGTACTTAAATTAGGAACATTATCTCTATATCTAAGTTTAACCCGTTACAGGTATACCTTTATATTCTAGAACACTAAGTGTTTTATTTTATAAAGATGATATTGAGATAAGCACATTAGATGTGAATAACAGTATTTATATTTAGAATATAAATGAATCTCAAACATATAACATGACAAACAAATAGCTCAAACTGAATTAATCAGATGAGACTTATTTGTGGCATTGTTGTCTGGGACACATTAACTAGACTCGTATATCCACACTTTCGAAGAGTGGGTACTAGGACGGATTTGATTCTAATCAAATGATGTCTACGAATCTAATTCATTAGGCAAAGAGCCTAAAATACCTTTTACTTGGTAAAAGTGCAAGTGCCACCGATCTGTTAGCCCTTATTCATAGTGACGTAAGTGGGCCTATATCTAGCTAGGCTAGAGGTGGATATGAATACTTCGTAACCTTTACGGATGTGGCATCGCGTTACGGTTATGTGTTTCTTTTGAAACATAAATCGGAAACTTTTAAAGTAATTCAAAGAGTTTCGACAAGAAGTATAAAAACAGACTGGCAAGACTATTAAAACATCACGATTAGACTGTGATGGAGATACTTGAGCAATAAGTTTCTCGACTATTTGAAAGAGTATGGTATTCTTTCATAGTAGACTCCTCCCGGAACACCTCAATTTGACGGTGTGTCCGAACAGAGAAACTGAACATTGTTGGAAATGGTAAGGTTAATTATGAGTCTCTCTGAGCTACCATTTTCCTTCTAGGGATACGATTTTAATAGTGTAATACTTATTTTGAATAGGTTCCATAAAAATCTGTTAGACAGATTTCATATTAGATATGAACATGAAAGAAACCAGGTTTTCTCATTCCTGAAGATTTGGGAATGCTAGGCATATGTTTGGATGATACCAAACTAAAACCCAAATCGGATAAGTGCCTAATTTGTAGGTTATCCTAGGGAAACCAAAGTATAGTACTTATACAACTCATAAGAGAACAATGTAATTGTTGCTCTCCATGCGGTTTTCCTAAGAGGAATACCTATATGCAGTGGTAAGTGGGAGGAAAGTAAAACTCGATGAAAATCAGAGTAATACTGTTCCAGGCACCGATTTTTTAATGGAACACAAACAGTTCATCAGGGATGAAACTGTACCACAATCTTCAAATACACAAGAACCGCGTAAGTCGAAGAGAGTCAGAAAACAACTTGGGAGGTATGGGTTTCTGATCTCACCTCATGAAGATGTCAATCTTATTGAGGAATACGAACTGGCTACGTATGAGGAAGTGATACAAGATATCGACTCCTTTCATGGCAAAGTGTCATGAAGTCCGAAATGGATTCCATGTATATCAACCACGTTTGACCACTAGTTGATGTACCGAAAGGCATTGTGCCTATTGGTACTATATGAGTCTTCAAGGAAGACAACATGGATGGCAACAACCAAAACGTACAAAGCTAGGCTTGTAGCGAAAAGGTATCACTATCAACATTGTGTTGATTACGACGAAACCTTTTACTCATTGCCATGGTTAAATCCATTTGGATCATGCTTGCTAATGCTGCATGTTTCATTATGAAATATGGCAGCTGGACGTTAAAATCGCTTTCCTTAAACGGAAACCTTTTGGAGGATGTTTATAAACATCCTAACGGTTTTGTCGTACAAAAACAAGAAAACAAGTTTGCAAGTTAATTCAATCCATTTATGGATTGAAGCAAGCATTACGTTCTTAGAACTAGCTTTTTGATGTAATCATAATGGTATATGATTTAATTCAAAACGAACATGATTCTTGTGTATATAAGGAGGTTAGTGGGAGCACACTGACAGTGATTGTTCTATATAATGATGACATATCATTTCTTGGAAAGGACATTCCCATAATACAATCGGAGAAAGTTTGGCTTTCATGAAAATTCTCCATAGAATAATATGAGAAACAACCTTTATTCTAGGAATAAGGATCTACTGGGATAGATCTAAAAGTTATTGGCACCCTCTGAGAACTCGTACATTTGAAAGATGTACGCGACCAGGTGTCTCATATGCTTTGAGCATATGGAGTCACAATCATGCCAATTCAAGTGATAGTCACTGAATTGATGTTAAAAACATCCTTAAGTATCTTAGATGAACTAAGGATGCTTTCTTAAGCTATGGAGAATGAGAACTTGAAGTGATTGGGTTCACCGCTGTAAGTTTCCAAACCGACAATAACGACTATAATTCGTAAAAAAGGTACTATATAGTTTGAATAACGGAACAGTGAGCTGGAAATCTTACAAGCAAGATATTGTTGTCGAATAAACAACAAAAGCGAAATATTAATGTAGCTGAGGCAACAAAAGAAGCGTTTTGGATCTATATAATCCTAATTAGATTATGTGTAGTTCTGTTAGCGGCTGAGCTAGGCTACAGCACAGGCTAAAGAATTAATGGTCTCATTAATGATCCAAATATGTACTTCAATTATTTCATCAGATTCGTTGGATCATACATCGTGGTGATGTGATGATCGAATAAATCGCATCAGATGATAACCTTTAAAATCCGCTGACGAAAGCTGTTTCTCAGCAGAATTTTGAGTGCCCCGTACAAAGTTCAAGTGTAGGACACTTCAGTGATTAGCTTTAGGCCAAGTGGGAGATTGTTGGACAATTATGACCCATAACATCACTATTTGTACAGAACATGGTGTTGTTGTACAAATTAACTAAGTGACAAAGTAAATTGCTCTTTTATCATTTGTAATTGGATTACCGGGATATATAAATGATAAAAGTCCATATGATTAGTTCCGGATTAATAAGATATGAGACAGTATTAATCCATTAAGGTTTAATCATTAAAACATCCCTAGTCGTAGTATTATCGAGATTGGACATCGATAATGCGGAATAGACTAGTATTGCACTTGTGCGCGTTGTGGGAGCATAACGGCATAGTTCTCATATATTTGGGTATTGGATACTCATGCAAGTGTAATAGGAGGTTGTGTTTACCGATGGTACGGAAACAGCTTTGCTTTAGATAGACCCCTCGGAATTCCATTGGTAGTATGACTATGTGTCTATGGAAGTCTGAATCACGGTAGGTGTATTTGGTCTTAACCTGAGACTTGCATCGCTAATACTTGCGACAATCAATATACTTTGGTTTTGGTCATCCGGGGCTTTAACAGGTTCTGTGTACGCCTCTTCTGGGTATATTGAGAATCGTAGTGTATTGGGTGTGATGTCAATATGGAAGTATCACTTCAGTCCTATGGAGATGATGATCACGTATGATAGGGAACTAGTACTCTTATGTATTGCAGTCATCATGATAATATGACTAGGTCATGCTTATCCGATTATAGAGACTAGTTACCAGATATCTGATATATGCTTCATACGGGGCAGACATAATTCCAGCCCCAGGCCTAGCATGTGACATCTGATACTGGATCGCAATACGCAATACTATGTACACTACGTCTGACACAGATTACATATTCCTTTAAAAAATATTTCTGGAGAATTCAGTAGGCACATTGCTTTGCTAGAAGCCAACCATGTCTTGTAAATTGGTAAGAACGTGGTACTAGGTACGCACGTATTCGGATACTCCGATGACCGGATTTACTGCCAACATATCCAGGGATCTTATGGGTCGCTTCCCGAAGATTCACCGATGATGTATGACTCGAACATAATTAATTTGGGATTAATTAGATGAGAGAGAACGATTAATTTGGAATTAATCGATAAAATATTATATTCGATATATTATATGAAATTAGATTTCATGACGGAATTAAAAATAGATTTTAATTCGGGCGAACAAATTAATTTAGAATTAATTTGCGAGCGACGTGAATAGTAATTTTACTAGGCATAATTATTTAATTAAATTTGATTTAATTACGTCGCAATGGAAAATTCGTTAATTCAGAATTAGCGAACCCGAGCCCGGAACGTGTTTGCGGGCCCACTCGGATGTTGAATTAAAGTGGGGCCCACAAACAAATCAAATCACTAGTCAACTTTATCAACTTTTGGTTGATAGAAGTTGGTGGGATTTTTGGTAACTTGTAATTCACACTTTGTCATTTGGAATGACTAATGCCAAAAACTTGGATTTGATATATAATAATTTAGTTTTGGAAATCAAATTAATTCAACAAAAAAAAATCCATCTCTCTCTCTTCCAATGGCCTAGGGCCGAAACTTCTTCACCATTTTTCTCTCAAATTGCCGTGAGCCTAGGGCTCATTTGCTTCTTGATTTTGCTTCAAAATCTAAGGTGCTAGCACACACAAGGAGTCTTACAAAGGTGTTAGGGACATTAATCCATGAGTTTGGAATTCAAGGACAAGCTTGGAAGCTCAACATACATCAAAGAAAGCTTGGAGCAACTTCCATGGAGGCGAATTTTTGAACTTCTCTTCAACATCCAACCGATCAAAGTGAGTATTTTCCGCATTCTTATTTTGTTTTATTCACATGATTTCTTGCTTAATTGATCTTGTTTTGACCTAGAAAACCCTACAAAAAAGATTAATGGCCGGATAAGATGACCCATCGTGGGCCTCAGGTTCTCGGGAAGGTCGTACATCATCAAAGACTCGGAATGAGCCACCTCATATAGAGTGAAGGCCATTGGGGCCTTCCCATGGGACTTCTTAACTGGTTTGGGAGGCATTACTTTCTTCGGGCTAAGCTCGATCGGTTCAGAGTCGACCCGATGTATATGACTAATTTTGCTATCTTGGAGGCGTTGGTAGAGCAGCTGGAGAGCTTTGGGTAGGTGGCCTGCCATGTGCCTGCCTTTTGTTCATTATGAAAATGTTGAAGAGGCTCACCTTATATGGGTCATTGCTGCATGAAAATACACAAGTCAAAATATGTTGTCGGGTCATGTAAGAAACAGAAAACAGTAAATGACATAGAAGGTCAGTTAGTAACTACCAGGTTTCATGCCGACTCGTGGAGGGGTGCCAGGAATAAAACCTGCCTCAGCTAAAGAGGAGGGATCGACCAAGTCTAGGTATCGCTTGATAGGAGGCAAGCTTGATCCTATGTTGGATCGGGTGATAAACCTTTGGTTGATCCCCCTAACAAGTTACAAAGGTGACAACTATGGGTCGTCTGGTCTAGTTGATCCTAGGTCCTCCGTGTTAAGCATGTCAATCTAAGACACTCTCAACTCTTCGAGTTGGGGGTGACAATAGGTAAATAAGATGAAGATAATGAATGTATCATTTTTCTAAAAGGCACGACCCGAGGTGAAAGGTTAGTCACAAATAAATTAAGCTTATTTTTTCTAAGTTAGGCCTATACTAAGTTATATGGGCCAGATCTATCATCTTATTTCAAAATACTAACCCTAGAAAAGCTATAAAATACGCTAGCAATGGCGAGAAAGTAAGTTCTTACAGACTAACTTAAACAATACCCAAACACAAAACCAGAAACATGACCTAGATACTATTCAAAGTACGACCGACCTATTACATGCACATATTATTCTCATACATCCCAGAACAACCAGAAACAAGTTTAATAGATTCAACGTAAACAAACCCAAAACAAAAAACCCAGAAAAACAAATTCAAACTACAATAACCAAATAACGCAGAAAAACACAAAAAAAAAAAAACCAAAAACATAACAATTCGTCATACAAACACATTTATCATGATTTTACTATGAAACAAAGCATATAAAAGCTAGTACAAAAAAGAGAAAAGTAAACTCAAGATTTAGACCAGGTGAAGTGTATTAAGGATGGGGCACAAAACATAATAGTTACTGGTGAACATATTAAAGAAATATGGAGAAGGTACTTTATTAGTTATTTAATGTTGAAAATGAGAAAGTTATAGATCTTGGGGAGTTATAATGCTCAAAAGGAAATCGAAATTATACATTCTATTGAAAAATTCGATGATCAGAGGTAAAAAAATAAAAAATACATCAGCAAAGATGAAGAACGGGAAAGAAGTCGGGCTAGATTCAATCCCAATAAAAGTGTAGAAATGTATAGGAGAAGACAGAATAACTTGGCTAACTAAGTTATTCAATATTATCTTGAGAACCAAAATAATATCAGAGGAATGAAAGAATAGTATTTTGGTATTATTTACAAGAATAAAAGGGATATATAAAATTACGCAAATTATAGAGACATCAAGTTAATGAGTTACACAGTGAAATTGTAGGAAAAATAATTGAGTGGTAGGTTGAGAGAAGAAACAAGTACAACTGAGAAATAATTGGGGTTCATTCTAAGAAGATTGATTATGGAAGCAATATATTTGCTAAGGGCTTGATGGAACATTATCATAATAGAGAGAAATACCTTCATATGATATCTATAGATTTAAAACAGTATACAATAGAGCACCATGTGTTGAAAACGCATGAATACACAACATAGGAGGTGCGGAATATACTCACAATGGTCGGTTTTGATGCGAAGAAGAACACAAGCCATTTTCGTCCTCCATTGAGTTCGGCAGTAGCTCTCCATGAAGTGGACTGCACGATTTTGAGCCTTCTTCCTCCTTGTTCATTCGGCCATGGATGTCACCATTGAAGCTCCAAGCTTCAAGCTTTTCCATGCTCACAAATTCGTTTCCCTATCACCTATGTATAACCCAAGGTGTGCTAGCACTTGTTCATCTTCCTTGCTTCTCCATTTGCTCGGTCAAAACCAGAAGAAAAAGATGAAGAATCGGTCTTGGAGAGACCGTGAGAGAGAGATAAGGTTTTGGCTCCAAAAGCCTAAAACCGTGTACTGTTTTTCAAGAGAGAGAGAAGACCGAAAATGATGGTGAGGAAAAAAAGAAAAAATGTAATATATATTATTCATTTATTTTCCAAAAATAAATAAAATATATATACCAAACCTTTTCATATTCCATTAAGTCAAAAGGCAAAAACAATCAATGCTTTTCACCTTTTACCCATCACTTTTACTTTTACTTTAAGTCACATCACATCACTTTAATAAAGTGACATGTTGTCAAGTCACATCACTCAAAGTGACAATTGATTTGACAATTGACGCGACTAGTGATTTGACGCTTGATGCGACTTGCGTGCCGCACTCGAATTCGAAATGCGAATGCGCTCGCAATCACTCTCGGGCTCGGGTTCGCTAATTCCAAATTAACGAATTTTCCGTCGCGTCGTAATTAAATGATTACGCCTAGCGAAATCACTATTCACGTCGCTAACGAATTAATTCTAAATTAATTCGTTCGCCCGAATTAAAATCTAATTTTAATTCCGCGTCGAAATCCAATTTCTAATAATATATCAAATATATTATTTTATCGATTAATTCCAAATTAATCGTTCTCTCTCTTTAATTAATATTTTATCCCAGATAAAATATCTCCGTGATTAATCCCAGATTAATTTTCTCTCTCTTCTAATTAATCCCAGATTAATTAAGTGCGAGTTATACGTCATCGGTGAATCTTCGGGAAGCGACCCATGAGATCTCCGGATATGTTGGCAGTAAATACGGTCGTCGGACTATCCGAACACGTAAGTACCTCGTACTACGTTTATACCGATTTACAAGACAAGGTTGGCTTCTAGCAAAGCGCCATGCCTACCCAATTCTCCAGAAATATTCTTACAGGAATATATAGATCTGTATCAAGCGTAGTATACCGTAGTATTGCGTATATCAGCCCAGTATCGGATAGTCACGTGCTAGGGCTGGGGCTGGATAAGTGTCTGCCCCGTCCGAAGCACATGTCGGATGTCTGGTAACTAGTCTCTATAATCGGATATACATGACCTTGTCATAATATCTCGATGGCCGGCCAGCACTTAAGAGCACTAATACCGTATCCTGCGTGACATCATCTCCACTATAACTGAAGTGATACTTCCGTCTCGACATCACACCCAATACACTATGACTCTCTGATAAACCCAGAAGCGGTGTACGCAGAACCGGTTAAAGCCCTGTACCACCAAGACCAAAGTCTACCGATTATCGCAAGTATTAGCGATGCAAGTCTCAGGTTAAGACTATACACACCTACCTTGATTTCGGCCTCCCATAGACACATAGTCATAATACCAATGGGATTCCGATGGGTCTATCCAGAGCGAAGCTGTTTCCCATACCATCGGTGAAACACAACCTCTTATCGCACTTGCATAAGTATCCAATACTTAAATATATGAGAACTATGCCGTTGTGCCCTCACAACGCGCACAAGTGCAATACTAGCCTATTCCGCATTATCGATGTCCTGTCTCGATAATACTCCGGCTAGGGATATTTAATGATTAATCCTTCGTGGACTGATACTGTCTCATATCATCTCAATCCAGGAACTAATCATATGGACCTCTCTTCATTTATACATATATGGTGATCTAATCACAAATGAAGAGAGTGCAATTTCCTTGTAACATAGTTAATTTGTACAACAACACCGTGATCTGTACAAATAGTGACGCTATGGGTCATATTATCCAACACCATGGGAAACTCTTTTGAGGGTTCTAAAAAAGAAGGGAATATGTAATGCTTATATTCAAGCCATTAAAGATATGTATGAAAGCATAATAATAAATGTTAGGACTCAAGGAGAAGTAACAAGGCATTTTCATAGTACCATAGGTTTACACTAAGATTTTGTATCGAGTCTTTGTCTTTTTGCCTTTGTGATGGATTTAATTACTAAAAATATTCAAGATGAGGTGTCATGGTGTATGTTATTTATTGATGATATAGTATTGGTGGATGAGTCTAAAAAAGGTGTAAATGCTACATTTGAGATGTGGAGAAAAACCTTAGAAGCTAAATACCTCCAACCAAATAGGTTAAAAACTGAACACACGATGTGTGAGTTTAAAAAATGTCGTAGAGATAAAGAGGTAGAAATAAGAATTAACGACCAACCAATCTCAAGTAGCGAGTCTCATAAGTGTCTCGGGTCCATCATTCAAAAAGATGAAGAAGTCGATCGAGATGTTACACATATAATTCAATAGGGCAGAAGATGTGTGTCTGGGGTCATATGCGATCACAACATTCCTTTAAAATTTAAAGATAAATTTTATAGGACGGTCGTGAGACTTATAATGTTTTATGAAATAGAATATTGGGCAATAAAGCATCAATATACCTAAATAAAAGTAGCTGATATGTAACACCTTGATCATTTACGACATGTCTAGTATGATTAATTTCTCATGTATGATATGTTTTCAGACATATAATCATGTGTTTTTGGGTTAGATACCTTAGAAATCCCAAAGGCTTAGGAAAAAGATTTTGGTTTCGGTAGTTTTTTAGTTAACAGAACCTTTTGAACAACTTTTGATATTTTGGCCATAACTTGAGCTACCAGTATTCTTTTTTAGTGATCTTAATACCATCAGAAATCTTAGATATAGATCTTCAACTTTCATGTTATTCATTTTCTCATATTTTGACTAGAACCAAGTAAAATTTAGTGATTTTCATGAGTGTGATGTATTGTAAAGAGGTAGAAATAATAATTAGCGACCAACCAATCTCAAGTAGCAAGTGTTTTAAGTATCTCAGGTCCATCATTAAAAAAGATGAAAAATTTGGTTGAGATGTTACTCATTGAATTCAATCGGGTTGAAGAAAATGGAGATGTCTGTCAGGAGTTTTATGTGATCGCAACATTCCTTTAAATCTTAAAGAAAATTTTATAGGATGGTCATGAAATGCTTTATGGAACATAATATTGGGCAATGAAGCATCTGTAGGATACCGTTTCCTTTTACGTGGCGGAAGTTGTGGATGTGGTGGCACCGAATCTTTAAAATTTTCTTTGCCTTCTCCTTTGTTGAAGTCGAACTCCACAAAAATCTTGATTAATTTCCTTTGAGATTCTACTGTAGAATCAACCACGCAATCTTCCAAGCTATATCTCGAAACCAACAAAACGAAGTGTGGGCTTCACTCACAAAGATCAACCTCTAAACCTTTTAGAGAAATTGATATTGTCACAAACTCTTTTGGCTTTAGAAAGATGAGATGAAGAAGATCAAGTATCTTGTTCACTTTTTTTTTCTTTCTAATCTCAACTATTGAGAAATATGATTTTTCCATCTACCTTACTCACAACGTTTGTGAATGTTTTAGCTCTCTCTTGAATTTCTTTTTCCAAAATGCTAAGTATGATTTTCACTTGATTACCCAACATTTGAGTGGGAATGGTAGAGAATATAAACTAAAGTCATTCCCTCAACATCCACTCAATCTTATCAATTGTAAATGGCCAACACACTTGAGTGGAGTGTCAACCAAATCCATTAGATAATGGAACAAGTTAGGTAAATAGGTCAAAAACTAATTAACAAAAACTCGATGGATGATTTGGCAAATCATTAAGGCTTGTCTTGATAATGCATTTACCATTATCAAATAATGATGTTATAATTATCTCATAATTATGCATTATCAATGATGATATAATAATTATCTCATAATTATTAATGATGTAATAATTATCTTATAATTATTATTTGATTATCTCATAATCAAAAATATTAGAAAATATAATTTTAAACTAATTTAACATTATTTTCATTTGGGACAAAAAAATATTATTAATCATATTAATAATATATAAATATAATGTGAGCATATTATTAGAAAATCTAATTATATTAGGTTTGCTACAGTTAATCAAGCTAGCACGGGGACCAAATGGACCTACGGTTCCGAGTTCCAATAATTCCGAAATATTAATTAAACCCTTTAATCAAATATTACGAATGATTAACTTCGCGTTATTCCACTAAAAACTCGAAGTTGAACTCTCGTTACCTTAGATGTAAAATATAAGCCGAACAACTTCGGTGTCCATCGAATATAGTCACTATATATGGATATAGCCCTTCACGAATATCTCATAAATAGAGCCAGGTCATAAGTCCGTTATACCCCTCTAAATATTTTGTCTCTTAAGCACCATTGATTCTATAATGAACAGTTAATTCATAACAATTATGAATATAATACTTTCTATTCGTAATAGGAAAGTTGAGCGCTCAAAATTTTTCATGTCTCGAATCAACTCTTAAAAGAAATATTCTTCTACTTCTCGAAAGAAGAAGTGAATTCCATATCTATGTAAGACGTTCACAGCTACACACCAAACCATATCCCCAAAATACATAGTTATTGGCAGGGACTGCTACACTAACCTCACCATAGTAAATCAAAGGACACAGCCTGACATGCAGGAGTTCGTAGTACAATCAGGATTAAAATTAATCCATATATGACCATCTAGTAGATAAAATGAATTTCTTGGGTTAACGGATTTAAAAGAAATTCATTATTATATGAGTTCAGTCCTATATGATCATATCATACAAGGTGCCTTCATTTCCATGTCACCACATGAACGAACCCGGATCAAGGTCGTCATACAAGTATAGAATGGACCACAGTTATAGATAAACCAAAAACAAAGTACCCACTTTTTTTGCTCTCTATGGACAATTTAGATTACTAACTTCAGACTTAAATCCTCTTGTGCATCAAACATACACTAAGTCTGAAGGTACAAAAGTAATCAAGGTAAACAAGATAATTGGACAATATGTAATTTAAATCAAACAACTTTGATAAATGAATAATACGTTTATAATTATTACAATAATCAATTACGTTTTACAACACATAAAGTTCTAGGGCATATAGCCCAACAATCTCCCACTTGAACTAGATCAAATGGGATATGTCATATAATCCTAAACTTTTTAGGTGACCTTCAAAAACTGTAGCCGATAAGGTCTTTGTAAATGGATCAGCCGGGTTGTCTACGGATGGAATTTGTGTGACAATGACATCTCATCTTTGTACTATCTCCCTGATAATGTGATATTTTCTCTCAATATGTTTGCCCCGCTTGTGGCTTCTTGGTTCCTTGGAATTCGCCACTACTCTACTATTATCGCAATAAAGTGTGAGTAGTTATCCATATTTGGAACAACTTCCAGATCTGCCAAGAATTTACGGAGCCAGAATGCTTCTTTAGCTGCTTCACAAGCTGCTACATATTCAGCCTCCATGGTGGAGTCAGCAATACAAGATTATTTTATGCTCCTCCATACAATCGCTTCACCACCTAGGGTGAATACTGATTCGGATGTTGATTTCCTAGAATCTACATCCGTCTGAAAATCAGAGTCTGTATATCCCTTGAGGATCATATCCTCTCCAGAATATACTAGCATATAATTTCTCGTTCTCCGAAGATACTTGAGAATGTGTTTCACCGCCACCCAATGATCTAATTCTGGGTTGGATTGAAACCTACTGACTACTCCCACTGCAAAACAGATGTCCGGTCTCGTGCATAACATAGCATACATAAGACTTCCAACTGCTGAAGCATATAGAATATGTCTCATATCCTCAACTGCTTGAGGTGTCTTAGGAGACTGTTCCTTAGACAAATGAATTTCATGCCTGAAAGGTAAATTACCTTTCTTGGAATTCTGCATTCCAAATCGCACAAGAATCTAGTCGATATAGGATGCTTGAGACATTGCTAACAGTCGTTTCTTGCGATCCCGAATGATCTGGATCCCAAGTACATAACTTGCCTCTCCCAAATCTTTCATGTGGAATTGGTTAGCTAGCCAGATTTTCACGTCCGATAATATCTTTACATCATTCCCAATAAGTAAAATATCATCGACGTATAACACAAGGAAAACCATCTTCCCATCAATGATACGCTTGTAGACACAAGGTTCATCGATGTTCTGCTCAAAGTTATAAGACTTGATCGTAGTATCAAATCTTATGTTCTAAGATCTAGATGTTTGCTTAAGCCCGTAAATGGACCTTTGAAACTTGCAAACCTTTTGCTCTTGACCTTGGGTTATGAACCCCTCTGGTTGTACCATATAGATACTTTTATCAAGATTTCCATTCAAGAATGCAGTCTTGACGTCCATTTGCCAAATCTCATAATTATAATATGCGGCAATGGAAAGAAGAATCCTGATGGATTTAAGCATGGCTACTGGCGAGAAAATTTCTTCATAGTCAACTCCCTCTTTTTGGATATAACCCTTTGCCACTAGCCTAGCCTTGAAAGTCTATACTTTCCAATCTATTCCTCTTTTTCTTTTGTAGATCCACTTGCAACATATGGGTTTTACTCCATTAGGTTGGTCCACAAGTTCCCAGACTGAGTTAGAGTACATGGACTCTATCTCAAGGTTCATGGCTTTGAGCCATTCTTCTTTATCAGTATCATCCATTGCACTACGATAGGTCAATGGATCATCTATACCATCACAAGATGCAACAACTTGCACCTCACCATTTCCTAGATAGCATTCAGGTTGTCTTGCAACCCTCCCACTACGTCTAGGTGGCATGGTATTCTGATAAACTTGCATCTGACTTTCAGATG
>SKCR01049057.1:0-39887 GCA_019454045.1 Zanthoxylum bungeanum
TAATTTTTTTTTTAATTCCAATTCCCAAAGTGCCCCTATCTTCATTCACCAATCCCTAAGCCACTATGGAACCTCATAAATGATCTGTTCAATAATTAAATACATTGAACCATTTATGAATAATTCCTACAACAATCATATATACTGTTATATTTGTATTGTGCACTGTTAACCATTGATTTCGACTTTGTTGTCTGTGACCTTTTGGGTTCCCCTCAAGTTGGACATGAAATGAATCGTGATAATTTAATCGAACATAAATTATCCTCCAATCAGATGGTCATTCGATTTCAATGACCAAGGTTGACATCTAGAAACATGCCAAGGCCCCCAAATGAGAAGGAAAGATATATATACCTATTCTGTATGCGATTTACATATGATACGGTCCCTCGCCTCACTGTATCCCCACCTATTGACCTAGGGTACGGAAAGTTTCTACCCATATGGTCAAATGTATACTGTTGATAGTGTCATGAATCGTGCTAACCCAAGAATCTCACATGATTCTTCCCCTGTGACCACAGTCTCAAGCACTGATCACATATATCAACCCGCAAATTGAAATACTACTCTTATAAGAAAATATTATTCGAGAGAGTGGCGATTCTCTGTTGTATCTTTACAAACTTCATGTGTTTCAAAAAATGACCCAATCATACCTTTATGACCGGATCTTTTGAACCGGGGAAGGAAAATGTCAAAGTTATTTGATCCACACATAAGATTGTAAAGACCTCAAGTCTAAGGACTAGTCATATAATTGATACATGAAAGTTCTCACAGACACATGTGATAAACACTCCATATGAAAACTTTCGGCGGTCAGTTCGATGGACACGAGAAACTCATGCATCCATGTGATACACCAAGCGGACGGATCTCCGCTAGTAGCCTATGAGATCGACTACCCCACTTAAGGGCGGATCATATTATCATGCTAGTCTCTCCGCTTTGTGAATGCCCAGATTATTAAAAAAACTATGACTATGAACATTTAAGAGTAATGATTCTCATAAGGCGTGGAAGCCATCGTCTTATTACTCCAAGGGCTTTATTACAGTGTTGATGATTCATATAAGTTATGTAAGACGCGTATAATAAAGATTTCCATTTTATTAATTAATGAAAATATTAAAAATACATGTAGATATAGCCCATCCACAAGTTGGGTATAGTGCATTTCCCTAATAATCTCCCACTTGCACACTATAGCCAACTAGTATGAATCTGGATACCATACTCTCGGGTATGCCTATCATGCTTTTGTGGAGTCTGCCCTTTATTCAGAGAATCTGCAAGATTATCTTCTGTGGGTATTTTCTCTATAAAAACTTATTTTCTCTCAAAAATCTCCATGATGAGATGAAATCGACTGAGTACATGCTTGGATTTATGGTGGGACCTTGGTTCTTTTTTCAGGGTTGGTGCTCTGAGTGCCAATCCGGATCGTATTTATGTCCGATTCATAATTACGAACAGTTCTGTTTTCCATAATATTACTAATTTAACGGTAGAACTCTTGTCTTTTATACACTTATTCGATCTAATTGCGATTAGATATCTGATTACGATTACATCGAAACTGAATCCGGTTCAGTGATACGTGTATATTAGACAAAGACTCTAGGATTTACAATATAGTGCGCAGTTAGAACGTAGCTTGTAATTGACATTGGGAAGCATGCTATAAGATGTATATCCTTAAATAAAGTTCCCGGTCAAGATTTACTAACAGGGGTGGTTAGTAAAATCCGCTGAGACCAGTACATGTCGTATATCATGACTTGGTCCGATGGTTTATCCCAGTTAACCATGAGTCTCGGGAGACTCGTATAGACATGTAGGTGTTTATTTGATAAGACATTGAACGACTCACTGAAGGTTTCCTAATAGATGGTACACCAACGTCAATATGAACCTTCTCAAGTTGAGTGAGCATAGTGGTCCTTCGACTTGAGATACCACGGTGGGATATATGAGTTATTTTTCCACACTTTGATGGCAGTCACGTCAACGATCTATTCATGATCAGACCTCCGCCTGTTCGTTGGGTGTGGACTGATGCTCATGATATCCAATGCGTATCAAGATAAGATCTGTCAGTTCTGTGTACAAGGCATAAACATCCTCACGTGTTTACGATCTAGTAAATCCATGGCCATGGTATAACGTCGAAAACCAGTTCCGAGTGTTATTTCGTGATCGTAAATTGAAAGTCGACTGTATTATACCGAACATGTTTGACATTTTCATCTATATCCTAGGTATAATACGGATAGCCTGTGATAGAGGGATTATATGTATGTAATGACCTCAGCTTTTATAGTTTAGCGAGATTATCTGTGGTCATCATAATCCATGAGTGGGTGGATTATGGACACTTAATCGGATTTTGTGACGGATAAACCTAAACTTAGGGAGTCCTACAATATAAAGTGTACTCGTTGAGCACTTGGACAACTCGATATAAATAATACGGAATATTCATAATACTTCACTGGATTAAATGAGTTAATTCAGATCGTTTAATCGGTTAAACGATAACAAATGCATTTAGTGATTTTGGTCATTTAATAATTATTGTGTATTTGTATTTGATACATAATACGATTAGATACACATTAATTATTTTTCAAATAAGATTTTGACACATGGCATATTTATATATATGTATTTGTTATTTAATGTAAATAAAAATACATATATAGCTGTTATTTAATTATCTAGTTATTTAAATGTTTAAATAATTAAATAATTAAATTTTCAAACTTTATCCAATTATCATTATGAATATGATACATGGTGATAAATAATTGGATTACATAGCATGTATTTATTAAAGGCAAATGTGTTACATTTTAATTGGCTTTTTAAAAGCTTGTTTTTTGACTCTAATTTGATTAAATAAGCCAAAATGACCAAAATACCCCCTTGTACATACCAAAGTCGGTTTTGATGATTAAAAAAGGGGAAAAAAAAATTTCTTCATCATTTATCATGCCATGGCCGAAAGCTTCACTAAAAAAATGGGTTTGAAAAATTGTTTGAAGAATCCATGAAGATTTGAAGAAAAATCATGAAAACGTTTGGGTTTTTCATGAGATTAAAAGGTAATCTACTTAACCCTAAGCTTAGAAATTTGATTTCAAGTTTATTGATGATTTAAAAAGGTTCTAGGGTTACTTCAAATCTGAAAAATTAGGGCTTTAGGTTGTGGATGATGGATTGGAAGCTTGTTGGCATATGTGAAGTAGATTTGGAAGTAATTAGTGTAATTAGTTTCCAAATTTATCAATTATTGAAGAGTTGCTATTCTAGATTGTTGTGACCACTCTTATGGCACCTATAAGTTTTCTTGAGTGCTTCATGTGTGATGACTTTGATTGGTGTTTAATTAATTAGATTAATCATGGAAAATTGGATTTAAAACATGTATTTTGGTGATTTCAGTTTTCTGGATCAGATTTGGTTAAACTGGAAATTATGGGATGTTTTTGATGTCTTATGAATGTAATGGATGTGTTTTTGGAGTTGGCACAAATTTCGGAAAGTGTTTCCGACTTGAAATAAGCGAAAACGTCCAAAAACGGCGTTACCGGGTGGATTTTGAGCCAACCGGGTGACGGCTATGAAAACAGTGATTCCATCACTGTTTGGGCAGCCCATGAACTGCTCCGACACTATTGGAGCTGACCTGGGTAGTTTCCATAAGTGTCGGGTAGTCGGTTCGGTCAAAAACGTGTTTTGCGTCATTTTGCGGAAAATCGGTTTTCGTAAAACTTTCGCGAAGTTTCAACTATATTTATGTCTATATTTGATATTGAATAAATAGGTTAAGGTGAAATATGAATAAATTATTCATATTAGATATTGAATAATTTATTTCGTATTTTGAAAAAGTTTTAAAATACGATTTCACCCGAACCTGCGCTTCCGCTGCGCCCCATCGCCCAAAACCCCAACACCTTTGATTGTGCAATGGCGACCGTGTTGTCACAGTACATCATGACGCCATTATTTATCATGGAAAGTACTTCCAGCTCCATGATGAACTTCTTTATCCAGACTGCTTCTTTAGCAGCCTCAGATGCTGGAATATACTCGGCTTCAGTGGTGGAGTCCGCTGTAGTTGACTGCTTTGAGCTTTTCAAACTGACAGCACCGCCATTCAAAGTAAACATATATCTTGTTTTTGATCTGCTGTCATCCCTATCGATCTGAAAGCTCGCATCACAGTAACTAATGACTTTTATCTCAGAACAATCTCCGTATGTCAAAAACACATCCTTAGTTCTTCTAAGATACTTGAGGATTGTTTTGACAGCTGTCTAGTGTTGCTCACCAGGATTTGCCTGATACATGCTCGTTATGCTAATAGCATAAGAGACATCAGGTCTTGTATATAGCATGGCGTATATGATCGATCCTATTGCTGAAGCGTAAGGGATCCTACTCATACACTCTCTATCTGAAGGAGTATGTGGACATTGCTCCTTAGATAATTTGATTCCATAACAAGTAGGTAAATTACCTCTTTTGGAATCTTCCATTTTGAACCTTTTCAAAACTTTATCTATGTACATAGATTGAGAAAGTCCTAACAACCTCTTAGATCTATTACGGTAGATCTTAATGCCGAGGATGTAGGCTGCTTCTCCCAAATCTTTCATGGAGAAATTCTGAGATAACCATTGCTTGGTGGCTTGCATCATGGGAATATCATTCCCGATGATTAATATGTCATCGACATATAATACAAGAAATACAACAACACTCACATTACTTTTCCTGTAAACACAAGGCTTGTCTACATTTTTGATGAAGTCAAATTCTTTGATTGTCTAATCAAATCATATATTCCAACTTCTAGAGGCTTGCTTGAGTCCATAAATTGATCGTTTAAGCTTGCATACTTTATTATGATCATCCTTAGATTCAAACCCCTCAGGTTATGTCATATAGACTTCCTCTACGAGGTTCCCATTAAGGAAAGCTATTTTGACATCCAACTGCCAAATCTCATAATCAAAGTGTGCAGCTAGTGCCAGTAAAATCCGAATGGACTTTATCATTGCAACAGGCGAGAAGGTTTCGTCATAGTCAATTCCTTGGATTTATCTATAACCTTTCACCACCAACCTAGCCTTATAGGTTTGGATGTTGCCTTCTGCATCAGTTTTATGCTTGTAAATCCACTTCCAGCCTATGAGTTTTATCCCTTCAGGTGCATCTACCAAGTCCCAGACTTGATTCTGATACATATAGTCTATTTCGGATTTCATGGCCTCAAGCCACTTGACTGAACAATATCACGTATTGCTGCGTCATAACTGGTGGGATCGTCATTATCAATGACCTGATCATGTACCTCATCAATATGGAAACCATATCTCTTAGGCTCATGTCTTTCCCTACCAGACCTTCTGAGTTCATAACCTTGTGGTTGTTCCATCGCTGCCTTTTTGAGGGCCCTGGGGTTTAGTTCTATGTTAGTTTGTTCTTCTCGTACCTCTTCGAGGTCAAGTATACTCCCACTATATTTCTTGAGAGGGAATTTATTCTCTACAAATTTAGCATTTTGTGAGACAAATGTTCTTTGTTCATTTGGGACGTAGAACACGTATGCTCTTGAGTTCAAGACATATCCTACAAACTTACATTTAACTGCCATATCATCCAATTTATTAGTTTGTGTGAGCTTAAAATATGCGTCACATTCCCAAACTCTTAGATAACTAAGACTAGGACGTTTCCCAAACCATAACTCATATGGTGTTTGACTAACAGTCTTGGAAGGAACTTGGTTTAATAGTAGTATTGCAGTTTCTAAAGCAATACCCCAAAATGAAAGAGGTAGATCCGTGCCTGGCATCATTGATCGGACCATATCTAATGATGTCTTATTTCTCGTTTCGGAGACCTCATTATGATGTGGAGTTCCTGGAGGAGTCCACTGGGAAACAATGCCATTTTCTCTCAAGTAATCTTGAAATTCGTTGCTTAAGTATTCATCACCACGGTCAGACCTTAGTGACTTAATACTTTTATTAAGCTGGTTTTCTACATCAGCCTTGAAGTCTTTGAATTTCTCAAAGGCTTCAGATTTGTACCACATAAGGTACACATACCCATATCGCGAATGATCATCGATAAAGGTAATAAACTATGAGAATCCACCTCTAGCGGTGACTGGCATTGGTCCACATACATCAGAGTGTATGAGTTCTAATGTCTCCGCTGCACGCTGTCATTTACCTTTACCAAGTAAACAAGACTCACAAGTTCTATAAGGTTTATATTTGAAGGGTTTGAAATACCCATCCTTATGTAGCTTAGTTAATATTGTTTCATTGATATGACCTAAGCGACTGTGCCATAGAAGTGATTCAATGAGATTATTCGAGTTAACGTTGTATATTTTAGAGGTTGAACATTCTTTGTTAGTTTGTAAGACATAGATACCATTATTCAAAATACCATCTCCATATTTTATTTCATTGAAATAAATAGAACATTCATTACTACTTATTAGGCATGAAAAGCCTTTATTACATAAAGAAGAAATTGAAATGATGTTCTTTACTAGAGAAGGTACATAAACACAATCTTCTAAGTCTAAAACTAAACCATTCGGCAAAACTAATCAATAAGTCCCCACGCACAATGCAGCCAGTTTTGCTCCATTACCCATGCGTAAGTCAACCTCCCAATGACGGACTCTCCTACTGTTTCTCAGGCCATGCACATTGTTACACAAGTGAGTCCCACAACCGGTGTCAAGCACCCAAGTAGAAGGTTCAGAGTTTTGAGAATATAGTTCAATCATATCCAACATACCTGAAGCATTAGGCTTCTTGGCCTCTTGGGCTTCCCTAGCTTCCTTGGCTTTCAAGGATCTGCAGTCTTTCTTCCAATTACCATTCTTTCCACAAAAGAAACATTTCCCCTTTCCCATTTTCTTTTCCACCTTACCATTGGGCTTTAGGTGATATGGAGCCTCGGCCTTGCCCTTATTTTTCTTTGGGCCTCGTGGCTTCAGGACCGTACCCGTAAGCATGACAGAGGTTTTAAGCTCCGATTTCAATTCCTTCACTGCTTTGCTTTATCAGATTGTACAATTCTGCTAAAGTGGCTTCTTTATCAGACATATGAAATTGCATAATAAAGTTATAGAAGTCTTTTTGTAAGGACTGAAGAATTAGATCGTGACCTATCTCATGATCCCTGATGAACCCGAGGTTGGCCAATTTTTCAATGTGGCCAATCATCTTAAACACATGTCCACTAACAGATCATTCTTTACACCTTGTTTGGAATAAGACACATGACACTTGGAATCTAACGATATGAACGGAAGTTGCATACAACTCCTTCAAGTGAAAGATGATGGTTTGAGCATTCATATCTTCGTGAGCTTTCTGAAGTTCGTCCGACATAGAGCCAAGCATTATGGAAACTGCTTGCTCATCATCATCGACGTGTTTCTTCCAAACATCAAATATATTTTGGTCAGCATCTTCTGCGGGTTCAGGGGGAAATGGTCTTTCAAGAACATAGAAAATCTTTTCTTGTCGTAAGATAATTTTTAGGTTTCTAAACCAGTCATTGTAGTTGTCCCCTTTGAGCTTATGCTCATCAATGATGGAACGAAGTGATACTCTGTTTGCCATTTGAATGTTTGTTAAATATTTTAACCCACCTGTTAAGAGAGAATGTTAAAATTAGGAATATGTTTTCATTAATGTTTCATAATAACATGGGCTTTTAATATTATGAAGTTGCTCTCACTCAATTATTTTAAAATTTTAAGCAAATCGCATCAACCCCAATATGATGGATTTATTATGGGCAAGGATCCCATTATCATCATTTCATAACTCTGACTAGGGCCGGTCGTTATAAAATACGATAATTAGGTAGGTTCCCAACCAATTTATGATATATATCACAATTCCTTGATCATTGGGTTGGGCAATCAAACATGCCATAGCTTATGCTAGTCCTTGTGGACACCCAATCTTTGCCACTAAGTTATAAGACCACGCCTAAGGGTCGCTGCGTCTTAGGACTCAGAAAAGTCAAACCATTATCAATAGTATGATTTAGGGACAAATTGGTATTGGTCATTCTGGTAAAGCCTAGTCCTTCCAATACGGTTTAAGCCATTTGGGTCTATACTTTACAATGGGAGGCAAATTTTAGACTTAAATTATTATTGAGGATTTTAGCAAGTTTAAGTGAATAACTGTCAAATGGATTCCTCCATTGAAAATTCCCCAGAGGGAGGGTGGAGCGAACTCTCTTAAATACCCTTACCTCTTAGGCTCTTATTGCCTTGGTGACATGAATAAAAAATAGATCCTCCAAATTAGTCCAACACTTTAAATATGTTTTAGGGTAAGTGTAGGACACAAAAATCGACGACGCTGTTCCAGGCTCGCGCCCTAGTCGGGAGTACGGAATAGCCCACAGAGGAACTAAACCGGAGAATAATGGAGTCGCCACCCAATGTGAACTGGGACAAAGATTTAAGGCCGCACTCACCCCTCACAAGGGAAGACCTCAAACCGTTGGGTTCGGAATGGTCCTTTACTTATGCCAGTTGTAATGAACATATTTGTGCAATAATTTAACCAAGTCTACGCAACATATATTCCCAAGAGTATTCTAGATCTAGTTCGCATTCATAAAAATAAATCCTACATCTAAGTTTGCATGCTTTAAAGGTAAGTCATCATAACGGCAAACACACGATAACACACAATAATCTCATGAGCATATTGAATTATCAAACACGAAAAAAATAAATAACGACCTAAACGTAAACGTAAATTCCTAATGCGAGAGAAAATAACTAAATCATGCATAAAGAAATAACATACTAACGACTAAATCATGCTTAAAAATAAATGACTTACTAACGACTAAATCATGCTTAAAAATAAATAACATACTAACGACTAAATCATGCTCAAAGACAAGGTTGGATAAAACGAAATATGTGTGTCTCTTGAGTGGTACGTGGAGTTGTTTCCCAAGTACAGATGACCGGCGTAAACATACACGTATAACGCAAGCGCACGTATCGTCCAAGTAGTATAAAAATATCGATCCCACGAGGACTTAACTTCTACTGTTGTTATTAATTATTGAATCTATTTAATTACAGATATCTAATTGAGGGTGAAGAGAATGATTGTTTGATTGGTTGAAAGTGGTTTTACAAAATAAATAAATAAATAAAAAGACAAAAGAAAATACTAAGGAAAATAACAAAAGACACAAAGATCTAGGGTTGTGAATCATTCTAATATCTTTTAAAAGATGAAGTGATTATTTTATGTTTGTGTAATAAATCAGTTTACTAACCTGGAACACTAAATTATGCAAAAGCCTTTGTCGATGGTCAGACGCAAATACCCAGTTTAACCCAATTGAACCATATGTCTATGTCAACCAAATTATCTGGATTCATTAAGTTTAAGTTCCAATTATGGCTACCCCCATCCGACAGGTATATTCCTATCCTGTAAGGAAATCTATTAAAGGGTTATCTATCCTCAAGGAAGATCGTGAGCTATTAAGTCTAAGGTTGAAACCTAAAATCCCCATGTCTAGTTCATTTTAGATTTACCACATCAATCTTATTGGTGTTCAGACAATAAGAAGCATTAAGCTTAAGACTAAATAAGTAAACCTTTAAATTACCCAAACTATAAAATAACCCCTTATAAATCGGTGATATTAGAATTCATCACAAGCCCAGATAACTAACACATAACTAGGGCTAGTAACAACTTAAAAGTAAAAGACATAAAGTAAAAATACTGAAAAGTAAAAGATATAAAGTAAAACTGAAAAGTAAAATAAAATAAAATGCTAAGGTAAAAGGAATTACTTTTACTACTACTAATTTAGATATCTCTCATAAAATAATATATAAACTTGTGATAATATTACCAACCGACCATATAGGCGGTATCCTGATTAAGTCAAATTAAGTCCAACCAGTCATAAAGGCGGAACCAAAATTAAATTACCAACCGACCAATCTGGCGGTATCCTTTATTAGTCAGGTTTAAACCAGATTAAAATGAATTACCAACCGACCAATCTGGTGGTATCCTTTTTAAGTTAATATTTTAAATAGTGAATATATTATTTTTAAGGGAGATTAATCTAAATAGTAACAGTAAAAGAATTACCTTTCACCATAGCTGGGGAAGTTACCTCCTCATGGTAAATAGTAAAAACTGTAAAAAGTAAAAAGTAAAAATTAAATTACTATTATAACAAAACCTAATTAAAATTATTTACAAAAACTAAAAAACAAAATAAAAAAAACTAAAAACTAAAGAATCTAGAGAGAGAAACTCTCTCTTTAGATAAAATATAAGAGAGAGAGTGGTGCACTGAATTCTGAAATCTCGAGCTCAATTTATAGGCCTCGAAAGGCTTCCAGCGTCGCGACGCCAGGGCCTTCAGCGTCGCTACGCCAGCTATTGTCAACGTGGCATGCTCTGGTTCGCCGGTTTGACGATTCTGGATAAGCTGATTGTTAGAGTTTCTATAGGTCCCAAGATCAAAACTCAAGCATGAATCATAAGTGAATACAACGACGGAAGTGCGGAATACTTACATCGAGCGGTTGAGCGACGATTTGGGCAACAAAATTCGAAATTCTGCACACTTTTGCAAAGCAGTGGGCTGCTGTGAACAGTGTTTGGCGCCCCTTGTCTTCAAGATTTGAAGCTCCAAGCTTCATCATTTGAATCCCGGCTCATTGGTAAGCTTCCCTATCACCTTCGCATTGATCCCGGAGTGTCCTAGCACTCTTGTTTTGCCACAAAACACACTTGCTTCCCTCCATTTTTCTTCAACACTCACGGCAGTTCACTGCCTTTGTAGAAGAAGAGAATGGCGTGAAAGATGGAGAGAATTTTGGCTCCAAAATGAAAACCAACGTGAGAGAGAGAGAGAGTTGTAAAGGTTAAAATTAATTGATTTCTAAATCAATTTTTAACATATACCAAACATATAAAATTAATATATGTCACTCAAGCTTTTAGAAAAGCTTTTCAACAACTCCCATCAAGTCACATCACTCACATCACTCAATCAATCCAATCAATTGTCACATCACTCAAAGTGACATGATTTGACGCTTGATGCGACTAATGATTTGACGCTTGATTTGACTTGCGTGCCGCACTCGAATTCGAAATGCGAATGCGCTCGCAAATAATCTCAGGCTCAGATTCGCTAATTCTAAGTTAATGAATTTTCCGTCGCGTCGTAATTAAATGATTACGCCTAGCGAAATCACTATTCACGTCGCTAACGAATTAATTCTAAATTAATTCGCTCGCCCGAATTAAAATCTAATTTTAATTCCGCGTCGAAATCCAATTTCGTTTAATATATCAAATATATTAATTAATCGATTAATTCCAAATTAATCATTCTCTCTCTTTAAATTGATATTTAATCCCAGATAAAATATCTCTGTAATTAATCCCAGATTAATTCTCTCTTTAAAGCGACCAATGAGATCCCCAGATAAGTTGGCAGTCAAATCGGTCATCGGACTATCCGAACACGTGAGTACCAAGTACTACGTTTTACCGATTTACAAGACAAGGTTGGCTTCTAGCAAAACACCATTCCTACCAAATTCTCCGGAATTATCCTTACAGGAATAAAGGATCTGTATCAGGCGTAGTATACCAAGTATTGTGTATATCGGCCCAGTATCGGATAGTCACGTGCTAGGGCTGGGGCTGGATAAGTGTCTGCCCCGTCCGAAGCACATGTCGGATGTCTGGTAACTAGTCTCTATAATCGGATATGCATGACCTAGTCATAATATCCCGATGGTTGCGCAACACTTAAGAGCACTAATACCGTATCCTGCGTGACATCATCTCCACTATGACTGAAGTGATACTTCCGTCTTGACATCACACCCAATACTCTACGATTCTCAATATACCCAGCAGTTGGCGTACACAGAACCGGTTAGAGTCCTAGACGACCTCAACTAAAGTATATTGATTGTCGTAAGCATTAGCGGTGCAAGTCTCAGGTTAAGACCAAATACACCTACCCTGATGTCGGACTCCCATAGACACATAGTCATAATACCAATGGGATTCCGAGGGGTCTATCCAGAGCGAAGCTGTTTCCCGTACCATCGGTGAAACACAACCTTCTATCGCACTTGCATAAGTATCCAATACTTAAATATATGAGAACTATGCCGTTGTGCCCTCACAACTCGCACAAGTGCAATACTAGCCTATTTCGCATTATCGATGTCCTGTCTCGATAATACTCCGGCTAGGGATATGTAATGATTAATCCTTCGGGGACTGATACTGTCGCATATCATTCTCCGTCCAGGAACAAATCATAGGGACCTCTAATCATTTATACATCTAAGGTGATCTAATCACAAATGATAAGAGTGCAATCTCCTTTGTCACATAGTTAATTTGTACAACAACACCATGATATGTACAAATAGTGACGCTATGGATCATATTATCCAACAATCTCCCACTTGGCACATAGCCAGTCACTCGAGTGTCTAACACCCGAACTGTGTACGGTTTACTCAAATTGCTGAGAAAAGGTTTTCGTCAGCGGATTTCCATGATTATCGTCTGACGCGATTTATACGATCACCACATCGCTACGATGTATGATCCGAACGAATCAGATGAATATAGAAGTATATATCTGGATCGTCGATGAGACCTTTAATTCCTTAGCCTGTGCTGACGCCTAGCTCAGCTGCTAAAAGAACTATATCTAATCTAATTAGATTTATTATCGATCCAAATGGCTTCTATTGCTGCCTCAGCTGCAGCAATAATCCGCATTTGTTGTTTATTCGGCAACAGTTATCTTGCTCGGAATATTTCCAGCTCACTGTCCCGTTATTCAAACTTATAGTACCGCAGTATTTACCGGTTTGGAAACTTGCAGCAGTGATCCTAGTCACTTCAAGTTCTCCTACTCCATAATTTAAGACAGCATCTTTAGTTCTCTAAGATACTAACAGATGTTCTTAACTTCAATCCAGTGACTATCACTTGGATTGTCCTGATTGTGACTCCATATGTTCAAAGCGTATGAGACACCAGGTTACGTACATTATTCAATGTACAATTTCTCAGAGAGTGTTAACAACTCCAAATCTAGCCCAGTAGATCTTTATTCCTTGAATAAAGGTTGTTACTCCCAAGAATTCTACGGAGAATTTCTATGAAAGAATATCTATGAAAGCCAAGCTTTCACCGATCATTTTATGGGAATATCATTTCCAAGAAATGACATATTATCATTATCTTACATGACATTCATGTCAGTGCACTCCCACTAACCCTTTTATATACACAAGAATCATTTCGTTTTGAATTAAATCATACTCCATTATGATTACATCAAAACGACAATTCCTAGAACCTATGCTTGCTTCAATCCAAACATGGATTGAATAACCTGCAAACCTTGTTTGCTTGTTATGGTACGAAAAAACCGACAGGATGTTATAAACATCCTCCGAAAGGTTTCCTTTTCAGGAAAGCGATTTTCCGTTAAGCTGTCATATTTCATAAATGAAATATACAGCTTTAACAAGCATTATCCAAATGGATTTACAACGGCAACAGGTAAAAGGTTTCGTCGGAATCAACACAATGTTGATAACTCTACCTTTTCTTTACAAGCCTAGCTTAGTACGTTGGTATGTTGCCTTCCATGTATGTCTTCCTTGAAGACTTATAAAGTACCAATAGGCACAATGTCTTATGGTACGTCAACTAGTATCCAAACTTGTTGATATACATGGAATCCATTTCGGACTCATGACACTTTGTCATAATCGGGAGTCGATACCTTGTATCACTACCTCATACGTAATCAGTTGGTATACCTTAAAAGATTAACATCTTTATTAGGTGAGATCAGAAACCCATACCCCATGTTGTTTTCTGACTCTCTCCGATCTACGCGGTTCTTGTGTATTCGAAGATTAATGGTATAAATTCATCATTGATGAACTATATGTGTTCCATTAAGGATTTCGTGCCTCGAACAGTATTTCTCCAATTTTCATCGAGTATCACCATCCTCCCACTGACCACTGCATATCGGTATTCCTCTTAGGAAAATCGCATGGTGAGCAACAATAATATCGTTCTCATGTGAGATTTATAAGTACTATACTTATGGTTTCCTTTAGGATAACCAATTTGGCACTTATCCAATTTAGGTTTTAGTTTGGTATTATCCAAACATATGCCTAGCATCCCAAATGGTCAGGAATGAGAAACCCGGTTTCTTTCCCGTTCATATCTAATATGATATTTGTCAAACAAATTATTAATAGAACTTTATTCTAAATAAGTTATTGCACTGTTAAAACTTATCCGTTGAAGGAAATGGTAGCTCAGAGCGACTCATGATTAGCCTTATCATGTCTAACATTATTCGGTTAATCCGTTCGGACACACCGTCACTTTGACGTGTTCCGGGAGGAGTCCTCATTTGAAAGAATACTATACTCTTTCAAGTATATAAGAACTTATTACTTAAATATTTTCCATTACGGTCTTACCGTGACGGTATAATACTATAGCCGATCTGTTTGTCTATTTCGTGTCGAAACTCTAAAAGTTTCCGATTGTGTTCTTCAAAAAACAACACAACCATTACGCGATGCCACATCTGTATAGGTCACGAAATATTCATATCCATATCTAGCCTAGCTAGACATGGGCCCACTTGCTTCATTATGAACTAGGGCTTATAGATCGGTGGCATTTACACTTTTACCAAGTAAATAGTGTTTTAGGCATATTGCCCATTAAACTAGATTCGTAGACTTTATTTGATTGGAATCAAAACAGTCCGAGTACCCACTCTTCGAAAGTGTGGATATATGAGTCTTGTTCGATTGTGTCCCAGACAACAATGCCATAATTAGTTTCTTTTGATCAAATCACTTTGAGCTATTTGTTTGTCATTATATATATTTGAGATTTATTTATATTCAAAATATAAATTCTGTTATTCACATCTAATGTGTTTATCTCAATATCATCCTTATTTAATAAAACACTTTAGTGTTCTAAAATATAAAGGTTCACCCACAGTGGTTTAAACACTGATAAAGAGATAATGTATCTAGTCAAACTAGTTACATTATAACAGTTCTCTAATCCTGCTCATAGGAGATTCTGAACATCAATATATATATTTATTATGTACCATATTAAGTATCTAAAAATCCAATTTTAATACTAGTAATGAACATAATTTTGACAAACATATTTGAAGTCAGAGCCTTGCTCGTCTTCAATTCCTTCATGTCTGCTTTGTCCAAACGACAGTCACGCTTCGCGATTCCGTTTGCCACAATTGTGCAGACATTTTGGGATATGTCATTTATCTTCCAAGATCTAATCTTTGAATATCCTTCAATTTCAATATCATACTTTTAGAATCTAATCCTTAGTTCGGATAAAGAAATTAAGGAGTCTATATGACAAGTATTATGGATTAAGCACTAAAGTTATCATTACATGAATATTCTAAATATCATGTTCCACTTATCTGCTTAACTCCGATTTTCAGGCATATTTTATCAAATAAAATAACTTATTATTTTTCCAGGACCATCCTGAAATTATTCCCAATTTGAAAATTAAAGTCGTTTAAATACATTTTCACCCAGGATTATGTCTTAAACACTAATCTTTCATTTATATCTTGATTCTAATAGTCCAACTATTTAATCAACGATTTGTGGTACTATTTATTATAATGATTATAATAGTCCAACTATATAATCAAATATAATCTAAATTAATTAACCTCAATTACATTGATTACTATAATCCAATTATAAAATCAACTGTAAACTGAAATTAATTAATTCAAATATATTGATTAATATAATCCAATTATATATAATCAACTATAATACAGTCCTACTGTTAAATAAAACAACAATTTAAATATTAGTCCAACTAACATTTAATCTAATGACGAAATAATTTAAATGAGCGCGTATGGCGAGTAATTGAACGAGTATTGCAAATTCAATTCTTGCCTCCCACTATTTTTCGGTGAGCCTCCAACCCTCTGTCGAGTACTCGGGAAACCGTGTTTCCTAGTGGGCTAGGATCCCGTTAAATATCACACAATCTTGACTTTGGCCAACAAATTGTATGATAATTAACTAGGTAGATCTCTAAGATCAATTGGATCCAATCCAATTCCTAGATCCAGTAGGTGGACTTCCAAATCCTAAACATATATCTTATATATGCCAATACATCCAATGTATTACCTAACCTTTTTCCTCTGAATCAACTAGGCCTTGGCTTTGGCACAACAAACCTAATGATCCCAGTCAAGCGCGACCCATTGACCATGGAAAGCTTCGTAATCAATGTCGATGGACAAGAAGTGGTCTTGACTTTGGCCAACAAACCACAACTTGGACAAGACACTGACATGTAACAAAGCCTTCGTGATTCAAACACATCTTCGACAGACAAAGGGCTTGACTTTGGCCAACAACCCAATACCGTCTCGGATCTTGAGTGAGAATCACTCAATGGAAGGAAAAACGCATGATATTTGATGAGGGTTTTTCGTGTGCAAATTGGCAACCAATTTATTATCTTTGTTAAGGTCTCATCATCATACACCCTTAAACATGCATTCTAAACACATAATAAAGCGCATATGATAAAATAATAATGATATGTGGATTGATATTTTACACATTGATCCTAGATCAAATCTCTCACTTTCTCTCTCATGCTAGCACAAATATTTCTTCTACCCGTTACACTACACTTCTAAAGAAACCTCATTTACATTGAGGGGAATAGGTGAGAAGAGAATACAAAGAATATGAGGTGATAAGGCTGGACACGCAGGTCCAATTAATAAATCAAATTTATTACAACAATTTCTAAAATTGCCCCACCCATCTAATATCCATCCGATATACATTATTCATGCATCACAACCATGTATTCACTCAAGCATGTTATCAATCAATCTAATCCAATTAATTAATCTGATTATTAATGATCATCCAATGTTCAAACAACGATTTGATTTTGTTCGAGTCAAACTCGTTTTTGCGAATAAGTACGAATTCTCGAATTAAATTAAACTACATAATTAAATCCAATTTAATATGTATTTAATACTAATCCACTATTTAATTCCAAATTAAATATTACACTTTATTTTATTAATAAACCTTTACGACTTAAATTCCAAATTTAATCGTAACGCGTCTCAAAGACCGATTAATATCCAATATTAATTTAATTAAAGTCTAATGGGCTTTTAATTAATTTCTTAAGGCGTGGTCTTTTGGTCAACTCGGGTCAAACCCGCAACCAAAGTCCAATCCGGGATTTACCCCATAAGCCTTTAAATTAATCTTGGCCCATTAGGCCCAATTAAACTATAAAGGTCCATTATGTTGCATTTGGGCTTTATGGATGCGGTTTTGGGCCCAATTGGATCCAACCAATTTTGCCTAAAACAAACTTTGTACAACAAAGCCCAATAAGCCCAATAACAACAATTCAAGCTCAATTTCCAAAATTAGCCCAATTAATTAAATTACACAAATCCAATTTCGCAATTTAATTACCTAAAGTGTATATCATGATTAATCACCCAAATTAACATTTCTAAAACATCAATTCATACAATTAATCATGCTCATTATCATCATCATATGTCCAACATATTAAGATTAAAATCAAACCCATTACATGCTTTAATACTCTCGGTAATGTGGACTAATTTTATGTCAATTCCGAATTCAATCCAATTAAATCCAAATTAACATTAAATCAACATCCTCAATCGTTTCAAGTCATCCAATGATCAACGAAACAAAATTACCAAGATTTAGGGCATTCTCCTATTCGGCCAACACATCAAAATTGGGGAAATTTGTTCCAAACAATATTTAATCAAATTGATCCAACCAATCATCAATTAAAATACATTCAAGCATACTTTATCATCCAATTTCATAATTGCATGCTTAAATCAATTTTACCCAATTTCAAGATTTATGACATACTTTGCAATTTGGGGATTTTACGTCCGAATCGAATTCAATCCAATTGATTCCGCAATCGTCGTTAAATCATCATCCCGAATGATTTCCAACATATCCAATTGTCAAAAAATCAAAATCCCAAGATATTAAAGACATCACAATTTCGGCCAAGGAGGAAATTTGGGGGAAAATTGATCCAATCAAATTTTCTTGAAATTGACCCAATCAATCTTCAATTCAAACACAATTAAGCATACAAATCCATCCAATTTAATTTATCATGCTCAAAATCAAGTTTGCCCAAATTTTAGCCCTAACTTTTTCATGCTTTTAACCTAAGCTCTTGATGCCATTGTTAGAGTTTCTATAGGTCCCAAGATCAAAACTCAAGCATGAATCATAAGTGAATACAACGACGGAAGTGCGGAATACTTACATCGAGCGGTTGAGCGACGATTTGGGCAACAAAATTCGAAATTCTGCACACTTTTGCAAAGCAGTGGGCTGCTGTGAACAGTGTTTGGCGCCCCTTGTCTTCAAGATTTGAAGCTCCAAGCTTCATCATTTGAATCCCGGCTCATTGGTAAGCTTCCCTATCACCTTCGCATTGATCCCGGAGTGTGCTAGCACTCTTGTTTTGCCACAAAACACACTTGATTCCCTCCATTTTTCTTCAACACTCACGGCAGTTCACTGCCTTTGTAGAAGAAGAGAATGGTGTGAAAGATGGAGAGAATTTTGGCTCCAAAATGAAAACCAACGTGAGAGAGAGAGAGAGTTGTAAAGGTTAAAATTAATTGATTTCTAAAATCAATTTTTAACATATACCAAACATATAAAATTAATATATGTCACTCAAGCTTTTAGAAAAGCTTTTCAACAACTCCCATCAAGTCACATCACTCACATCACTCAATCAATCCAATCAATTGTCACATCACTCAAAGTGACATGATTTGACGCTTGATGCGACTAATGATTTGACGCTTGATTTGACTTGCGTGCCGCACTCGAATTCGAAATGCGAATGCGCTCGCAAATAATCTCGGGCTCGGATTCGCTAATTCTAAGTTAACAAATTTTCCGTCGCGTCGTAATTAAATGATTACGCCTAGCAAAATCACTATTCACGTCGCTAACGAATTAATTCTAAATTAATTCGCTCGCCCGAATTAAAATCTAATTTTAATTCCGCGTCGAAATCCAATTTCGTTTAATATATCAAATATATTAATTAATCGATTAATTCCAAATTAATCATTCTCTCTCTTAAATTGATATTTTATCCCAGATAAAATATCTCTGTAATTAATCCCAGATTAATTTTCTCTCTCATCATATTAATCCCAGATTAATAAAAGTGCGAGGCATACGTCATCGGTGAATCTTTGGGAAGCGACCCATGAGATCCCCGGATAAATTGGCAGTCAAATCGGTCATCGGACTATCCGAACACGTGAGTACCAAGTACTACGTTTTACCGATTTACAAGACAATGTTGGCTTCTAGCAAAGCACTATGCCTACCAAATTCTCCGGAATTATCCTTACAGGAATAAAGGATCTGTATCAGGCGTAGTATACCAAGTATTGTGTATATCGGCCCAGTATCAGATAGTCACGTGCTAGGGCTGAGGCTGGATAAGTGTCTGCCCCGTCCGAAGCACATGTCGGATGTCTGGTAACTAGTCTCTATAATCGGATATGCATGACCTAGTCATAATATCCCGATGGTTGCGCAACACTTAAGAGCACTAATACCGTATCCTGCGTGACATCATCTCCACTATGACTGAAGTGATACTTCCATTTTGACATCACACCCAATACTCTACGATTCTCAATATACCCAGCAGTTTGCGTACACAGAACCGGTTAGAGTCCTAGACGACCTCAACTAAAGTATATTGATTGTCGTAAGCATTAGCGGTGCAAGTCTCAGGTTAAGACCAATACACCTACCCTGATGTCAGACTCCCATAGACACATAGTCATAATACCAATGGGATTCTGAGGGGTCTATCCAGAGCGAAGCTGTTTCCCGTACCATCGGTGAAACACAACCTCCTATCGCACTTGCATAAGTATCCAATACTTAAATATATGAGAACTATGCCGTTGTGCCCTCACAACGCGCACAAGTACAATACTAGCCTATTCCGCATTATCGATGTCCTGTCTCGATAATACTCCGGCTAGGGATATTTAATGATTAATTTTTCGTGGACTGATACTGTCTCATATCATTCTCCGTCCAGGAACAAATCATAGGGACCTCTAATCATTTATACATCTAAGGTGATCTAATCACAAATGATAAGAGTGGAATCTCCTTTGTCACATAGTTAATTTGTACAACAACACCATGATATGTACAAATAGTGACGCTATGGATCATATTATCAAACACTGATAAGGTGACACGTGGCAAGGTGGTTGGGCTTCAATTATTGTGACACGTGGCGGCTTCTGATTGGTCGCTGAGATTCTTATCCGCCACATGTCAGATAAGGATTAGATACTCAATGATTGATGCTGATGTGGCGGTGATATGGCGGTGATGTGGCGACAAGTGGGAAAGAGACTGTCGGCACCGTAGGATTGCGACACGTGGCACTTCCTGATTGGCTGATGATGACGTGGCTGTGACATGGCGGTGTTGACTTGTTGACTTGCTGACGTGGCTGATGACATGGAGATGACCTGGACTGACACGTGGCACACGTGGCGATGGCGACTGTCGGCACCGTAGGATGCTGACACATGGCACGGCGCATGTTAGCAGATCGGCTGTGATGGTGACACGTGGCACGGCGCACGTTAGCAAAGTCAAACTTTTCTCAGATTCTGATTTGTGGACCCGGTGCACGTTAGCACTGTTCGGCGCATGTTAGACGTCGCGACGCTGAAGGTCTTGGCGTCGCGACGCGGATAATTTACTGAATTGCTATTTTGTCAATTTTTCTCTATTTTGGTCCCAAATTGCTTCCAATGCTTTCCCAACTTTATTTATCTGGAAAATAACACAAAACACATCAAAATGTTCACAAAACTCAAGAAACTATACAAAATATTAGGTTAAATGAGTGGGAAATAGTGATATAAATACCACTCATCAACAGACCGCATTACTGTCCATTCGGATTCGGCTACGGAATTTACGTATGGGTTTCCATCCGATATACCGCAAAAGAGAACACATATTCCATTCATCTGAAAGTCATATCATACACCAATCCACAATACTCATGCGAAATAAAGTAAGAAAATAAATAAAAATAAAGGAGAATAAATAAAAAAGGGTGCCCTCAGGTCTAACCTCTTAAGTCGTCTCTCGGAAGTGCGCTAAGCGGTTTTCGGAAGGGTTGATGCTCCGTAACTCCTCCGGTTCACTGGTTCAACGTTTTCTTTCGTTATTTCGTTGTTGTTTTACTCTGTTTTGTGACTGTTTCTGGTCACGATTTTGGCTTACTATTTTGCGGTAATTAGGGAATGTTTTGGCTTAAGGTTTGTGGGTTTTACTGGGCAGTTTCTGCGGTAATATGAGGCAGTTTCTGGGTGCAGTTTTGCGGAAAAATTTGGACTGTTTCAAGGGATAATTGTGCGCTGAAGGCTGGCTGGTCAGGGGGGTGTGTTTATGCGTTGAAGGCAGGCTGGTCAGGGGGTGATTGTGCGTTGAAGGTAGGCTGGTCAGAGACTGATTGTGCGCTGAAGGCAGATTGGTCAGGGGCTGATTGTGTTTATACGCTGAAGGCAGGCTGGTCATGGGGTGATTGTGCGTTGAAGGCAGACTGGTGAGGGGTTGATTATGCGTTGAAGGCAGGTTGGTCAAAGGCTGATTGTGCGCTGATTTGAGATAGTTTGTGAGGGGGTTTGTGGCGTTGATTTGAGGCAGTATGTAAAGGAGGTTGACGTGAATGGAGGCTTGCTGTTTTGGTGATGGTGTTTCACGGTTTTGGAAGGGTTTTGAGGGATGTGTTGTGCAGGAGTGTGAAGGCAATTTGGGAGGCTTTAGGCGTGAATGGACCAGGTTATTTTCTATGTGTTTTTGTGAGAATGAGCCAGGGTTTCTAAGGTTGGTTTAGGCTTCTTTTTATAGGCAAAGGTTAGGGTTATCCTTGTTTGAATAAGGAAAGGATTTTGTAATTATATGGGGGTATCTTCTTAATTAGTATGTGATAAGGAAAAATCTATTTAATTTGGGATGTGATTTAATTGAATTAGGAAAGTTTTTGATGAGATTTGATTTGAATCTTTTAATTAGGGAATGTGATTTGTATTGATTTTAGCATGTGTTTAATATGTGATTTTGTTATTTGGGAAGGTGATGGGCGTGGCTTTGGTCTGTTTTGGTGGGCTTGGTGTGTGGTTTGGTGATGTATGGGCTTTGTGTGTGACCTGCGGGGGTTTTGGGCTAATGATAAGTTTAAAATAGAGGCTTAACGAGCAAACCCAAAGTTAAGTAAACGAATTAAATCCAACAAGGTGTCAATTTCTGACTCTTCCCTTCCGATGTATGTGTCCCGCGACTTCCACAACTTAAAGAGGTAGTGTCTCCATGTGAGCTCATCATCGGGACTTATATGTAAAAATGCAGTGCCTACAGTGTTGGATAATTATGACCCATAGCGTCATTATTTGTACAGATCATGGTGTTGTTGTAAAAATTAACTATGTGACAAATGAGATTGCTCTCTTATCATTTGTGATTAGATCCTCAAGATGTATAAATGATAGGAGGTCCTTATGATTTGTTCCTGGATTGAGAATGATATGAGACAGTATCAGTCCACGAAGGATAAATCATTAAATATCTCTAGTCAGAGTATTATCGAGATTGGACATCGATAATGCGTAAAAGACTAGTATTACACTTGTGCACGT
This sequence comes from Zanthoxylum bungeanum, assembly GCA_019454045.1. Classification (NCBI taxonomy): domain Eukaryota; kingdom Viridiplantae; phylum Streptophyta; class Magnoliopsida; order Sapindales; family Rutaceae; genus Zanthoxylum; species Zanthoxylum bungeanum. Next base: position 22,999 of record SKCR01049057.1, read on the forward strand.
TGTGAGGGCAAAATGACATAGTTCTCATATATTTGGGTATAGGATACTCATGCAAGTGTAATAGGAGGTTGTGTTTTACCGATGGTACGGGAATCAGCTTCGCTCTGGATAGACCCCTTCGGAATTCCATTGGTAGTATAACTATGTGTCTATGGAAATCTGAATTCAGGGTAGGTGTATTTGGTCTTAACCTGAGACTTGCACCGCAAAAGTCAAGCAATAAATGTCTTGGATTTTGATTTTTTGATCATTGGATGTGTTGGAAATCAATCGGGAATTGTTGATTGCGGATTTAATTTGATTGAAACCGAATCGATTTTAAAATCCCTATATTGCCGAGACATAATATGCATGTAATGGGTTATATTTTTTGTTAAATTGTGTTGGACATGATTTAATGTAAAAAAGCATGATTAATTGTACAAATTTGTGTTTTGGAAATATTGATTTGGGTAATTAATTGTGTAATACACTTTAGTTAATTTAATTGAGAAATTTGGAATTTTTTGGAATTAAATTATTTGGGCTTAAATTGGATTTGGGCTTGTAATATTGTAAATGGGCTTATTGGGCTTGGTTATACCAAGTTTGGTTTAGGCTAAATTGATTGGATCCAATTGGGCCCAAAACCGCTTCCATAAAGCCCAAATGCGACTAATGGACCTTTAAAGTTTAATTGGGCCTAATGGGCCAAAATTGATTTCTAGGCTTATGAGGTGATTCCTTGATTGGGCTTTGGTTGCCGAAGCCCACGCCTTAAGAAATCAATTGAAAGCCCATTAGACTTTTATTAGACGACATTGGATGTTTAATCGGGCTTTGAGACCCGTAACGATTAAATTTGGAATTTAAGTCGTAAAAGTTCATTAATAAAGTGTAGTATTTAATTTGGAATTAAATAGCGAATTAATATTAAATACAAATTGAATTGGATTTAATTATGTAGTTTAATTTAATTCGAGAATCCGTACTTTAAGTACTTATTCGCAAAACGAGTTTGACTCGCGCAAAATCAAATCGTTGTTTGAACATTGGATGGTCATTAATTATCAGATTAATTAATTGGATTAGATTGATTGATAACATGCTTGTGTGAATACATGATTGCGATGCATGAATATTGTATATCAGATGGATATTAGAAGGGTGGGGCAATTTTAGAAATTGTTGTAATAAATTTGATTTATTAAATTGGACCTGCGTTTCTAGCCTTATTACGTCCTTATTCTTTGTATTCCCTGCTCACATATTCCCCTCAATGTAAATGAGGTTTCTTTAGAAGTGTAGTGTAACGGGTAGAAGTAAATACTTGTGCTAGCGGGAGAGAGGAATGAGAGAGATTTGATCTAGGATATGTGTAAAGTATCCATCCGCATATCATTATTATTTTTCATATGCGCTTTATTATGTGTTTAGAATGCATGTTTAAGGGTGTATGATGATGAGACCTTAACAAAGATAATAAATTGGTTGCCAATTTGCACGCGAAAACCCTTCGCAAAATATTAAGCGTTTTTCCTTCCATTGAGTGATTCTTACTCAAGATCCAAGACTGGCATTGGCTTGTTGGCCAAAGTCAAGGCCATTGTCCGTCGAGGATGTGTTTGAATCACGAGAGCTTTGTTCCATATCAGTGTCTTGTCCAAGTTGTGGTTTGTTGGCCAAAGTCAAGACCACTTCTTGTCCATCGACATTGATTACGAAGCTTTACATGGTCAATGGGTCGCGCTTAACTGGGATCACTAAGTTTGTTGTGCCAAAGCCAAGACTTAGTTGATTCAGAGGAAAAAGGTTAGGTAATATATTGGATATATTGGCATATATAAGATATATGTTTCGGACTTGGATGTCCCCCTACTGGATCTAGGAATTAGATTGGATCCAATTGATCTTAGAGATCTACCTAGTTAATTATCATACAATTTGTTGGCCAAAGTGAAGATTGTGTGATATTTAACGGGATCCTAGCCCACTAGGAAACACGATTTCCCGAGTACTCGACAGAGGGTTAGAGGCTCGCCGAAAAATAGTGGGAGGCAAGAATTGAATTTGCAATATTCGTTTAATTACTTCCCATACGCACTCGAACAAATATCATTCGTCAAATATATTAAATGTTAGTTGGACTAATATTTAAATCGTTGTTTTAATAAATAGTTGGACTATATTCAAACAATTAAAAATATAGTTGATTAATATAGTTGGACTATAATAATCATTATATTTAAAAGTACCTAAATCGTTGATTAAATAGTTGGACTATTAAAATCAAGATAAATTGAAAGATTGACATTTAAAAGATAATCCTAAGGAAAATGTATTTAAATGGTTTAATTTTTCAAATTGGGAATAAAGTTTCAGAATGGTCCTGGAAAATAATAAGTTACTTTATTTGATAAAATAACATATTAGGCCTAAGCCTGGAGTTAAGCAAATAGTAGAGCATAATCTTTGGAAGATTTATGTAATGATAACTCAAGTGCTTAAATCCATTAAGCTTGTCGCAGTAGACTCCTTAATTTCGTAATCAGAACTAAGGATTAGATCCTTAAAGTATGATAATTTTGAAGGATCTTCATAGATCTATAATTGGATCTTAGAGGTACTAAAATTGCAATAATAACTCTTGGAGAGTTAATGACTATTCTCAAGGAGACAAAGTCAAACTTTGCAATTAGGCAAGTAGCGCAAGGCGCACCTTACTTTGATATTCTAGAAACCCGAGGCTTGGCCAAAGGCTATTGGAATGTCAAAAGGGCAAAGGTAAAATCATTATAATCTTCTAGGAAGATAAATGACATATCCTAAAATGTCTGTCTAAATAGTGGCAAACGGGATCGTGGAAGCGTGACTGCCGTTTGTACAAGGCAGACATAAAGGAATTGAAGAACGGGCAAGGCTCTGACTTCAAATATGTTTGTCATCATTATGTTCACTACTAGTTTTAAAATTGGATTTTAAATACTTAGTGTGGTACATAAAATACATAGTGATGTTCAGAATCTGCTATGAGCAGGATACTGACTTCAGTTGAGATTAATCTGTGAATTGGAAACGGGACGGAAGTCGTTGTTTTAACCGTAGATACCTAAGTTTAGGAACTACCCTCGGGTGTGTACCTAAATTTGGAAACTGTTATAACGTGGCAAAGTTGAATGGTCTTCTGCTGACATGTCGATGATGTGGCTGACACGTGGGGTGACACGTGGTGATGGCGATTGTTAGCACCATAGGATGATGACACGTGGCACGGTGCACGTTAGCAGATCGGCATGTTAGCAAAGTCAAACTTCTCAGATTCTGACATGTGTCCCCGGTGCATGTTAGCATGGAGTGGCGCACGTTAAGCGTCACGACGCGGGCAGCTCGTCGTGTCGCGCCAAATGACGATTTTGCCCTTTTGTCCGTTTTTCACTGTTTTGGCTCCAAATCACCTCTAGAATATCCTTAAACTTTATTTATCTACAAAATAACACAAAACACATTAAAATATTCACAAAACTCAAGAAACTATACAAAATATTAGGTCAAATGAGTGGGAAATAGTGATACATTTACCACTCATCACACCCTTAAACCTAGCATTTTGCTAGTCCTCGAGCAAAACATAAAATCATAAAAATAAAATTAAGCTAAGCCACTTTCGTAGGGATCACGGTTGCATTTAGCATATGCAACAAGCCTTTAAACCCCTAGGTATCCCTAGTGGACGAGTTGTAGTCTCTTGAGGGTTTACAGCAATGATTCCCACAAATATTTTACAAAAGTAAAAAGATAGTAAAACTAATGCACACAAAAGCAAAAAGACAAGAGAAAAGAGAAAAGAGAATGAAGAAGTTAGTGACTAATCAAGTGAAACTTCTACTCCAAGTTACTAGTTTTTTTTCTTTCAATCTAAATTACCGAATAAGTAAATTCTCCGAATATATTTACCATTCTCTCTATACACAACCAACAAAATATTAATCAACACATTTTTGCCCATAACAGTCACAAGTTCAGTTGATAAGAGAATAATATTTTTTTCCTAAAGTTTTATCAGAATTCACACCTTTTTGCAGCAATGGAATAAATTTTCTGATTTTTTTCTTTGATTTTTTGATTTTTTTTATTTATATACAATATCTTCCATCTATGTAGCGAGTGTTGGGTCAGTGGCTCCCAAACCAGTTGGCTTTTGGGCACCAGGTGTTAAGACACCCCTACATACTTAATTACTCAGACTTCAAATATATATATTTTTGCAACATCCTTGATCCATGTAGCGAGCTTTGGGTCAGTGACTCCCAAACCAGTTGGCTTTAGGGCACTAGGTGTTAAAACACCCGTTCAGACTTAATAACTCGGATCCTAGATGTTTTTTTTTAATCCCATCGCTTTTCATAGAAGCTTCCTCCAATTAAACTAGAGCACTGAATATTACATGCTTTTCAATTACAGTTCATGTCCGTATGTTACCATGCACGTTGATAATACCTGTCAACTGAGCATATGAAGATCCATTTTAATCAGTATTATGGAGAATTCAAAAATTAAATAATTTAAAAGGAAATAAACAAAAAATTAACTTGTTCCAAAATATGGTTGAAATACGTATCAGGAGTGGGAACTCCTTACACAGCTATCTCTCACCAATTTCACCCGATTAATCAAATTAAAAACATAATATTTTTTTTTATTTTTGTAAAATTTTTCAATTTGTTTTTGTATTTTTTCGAAAAATTTTGGACTAAAAATAAAAACATCAAACAAAACAAAATAAAAAAGCAAAATACTAGTCAACTAATCCCATCCCCCAAACCTAAATGAGACATTGTCCCCAATGTCTTAAACAATAGAAGAAGAGTTTAGAAGATAGTACCTAGTTAGCTGAAATTCTACATCTAAATGAAAAGTTACAAGTTAAGATCCAGATTTATCCGACGCCTCTTACCACGATCTTCATCAGACCATTTTATCTTGGAAAGGATATGGTCAATTTGTGATTCATAGGCTAAGATTTGGTCAATTAAATCCTGGGCAGTTCTGGCAGTGAAGAGGAGTTCTTTTAAAGATTTTGACACGAAACCATTTCTCCGGGCATCATCAAGTAATACACAAAGAAAATCATAAAATCCATATGCGTTGAATAATCCAATTGGTTTCTAGTGTATGGTCAAATTCACCCAAGATAGCACTGTAAAAATCTCCTCCAACGTACCAAAACCACCTGGCAAAGTAATAAAAGCATCAGCACGGTTAACCATTTCTATCAGTCGTTCAGACATACCTGGAACAATTAGTTCTTCTCTTTTGATGGTCCAATCAGATTCGCCTCCGCCAAGAGTTTTGGGATGATTCCCAAGACTTGACTGCCTCCTTCCTGTATAGCTTTTGAAACGATCCCCATTAGTCCAAGATTGCCACCGCCATATACTAAGTGCATATTCCTTGCAGCTAAGACTCGACCCAATTCTTGTGCTGCCGCTACGTATTCTGGTTTAACATCAACACTAGTACCGCAAAACACACAGATGTTTTCAACTTGTCTTATTGAAGTGGCTTCCATGTTTTACTCTGGATGTCTTCAAAAGTGCAATGATGAGTTGAATTTATAACACCTGAAAATGGTGAGTAAAATAATAGCACTAGTACCTGCTAAATGACAATTATTAGTTAACAGTAATATAAATTGGGAAAGGTAAAAAAGGTCTGGATCCTGTCGGAGAAAATAAAAGAAAACAACAAAAAAAATCACAATTATTAGGAAAAAACAAAGAGATATAATATGTACAAGAAACGTAGCGGCTTGATTAACGTCTATGCGTCAGGGACAAGCTTCCCATCCAATTTTCTAATAAATTGGCAATCAGGGTCTTTTTGAGTCAGATTCTCGAGACTTAACTGTTGTCTTTCCTTTTGGAATTGTGCATATAATTTCGTGATACACATATCCAATGTGATGTGTCTCAAGATTTTTAGATATGTCATCCAAATACTCCTTACTCAAGCCATCCATAATGAAATTAATCTTATCTTCGCGGTTATCAGACACCATTCCTAAAGAACGACAACCAGTATCACAAAACATACGAGCACATTTATAACAAACACACATTCTTTTGGCTCTTCTCGTTTTAGCATAGGTGCTATTTCCTAAACCAGGCAGATGTGAAATAAATGGATCAGAGGACTCACCTGCCAATCGGACTCGTGCTTTAATAATCCAACGAATATCAGTTGGAATACCTTTGATCATCAGTAGTCTCATCCGTTCCAAGCGAGCTTTATAAACTTTCATCAGAGATTTTTGAGGGAGAGAAGGAAATTGCTTGTGAAGATTTGCGAGAACTTCTTCCATCCTGAAATAACGTAACCTGCAAAAACTAAACACACCAAATGAAATCACACCAAATCACAATATATACAAATATTGCATGGGTTGCCTCCCAACTAGCGTTAAGTTTAACGCCGTCAGCTAGACGTGGCTGCCTGAACGTTAGGCTGGATCTGAAAGTGTGACACTTTCTTTTTTCGCTCAAATGATTCTCCCCAGTAATGCTTGACACACTTGTTTTTAACCTTGATCATGTAACTCAACGGATCTATCTGGTAAAACCTTGGTGATTAGGAATGGACCTGACCACCGTGATTTTGGCTTCCATGAGAAAAGTTTCACCCTTGATTTGTTTAACAGTACCTTCTGCCCCAGTTTCAGTTGTATGCGCACTAAATTCTCATCATGTCTCTTCTTGGCCTTTTCTTTGTACAATTTGGCATTCTCAAAAAGCTGTATGTGAAATTCCTACAATTCTTTGAGTTGGTGACTCTATTCCTTTTCTGTTACTTGTAGTGCAAAAATATGCTTCTTCAGTACGTAGAACGCTTTATCTTCAGGCTCCACAGACAATTGGCATGTAGAACTTTGCATTGCATTGGAGTTCTGGATGGTACTATGTATCACATCAAGTTTGAAACATTCCTCATTCTTTTCATCATCTGGGAAATTCATGGCCTTGAAAACATTGAATGTTACTTCTTGGTCATGTACCCTCATGATTAATTCTCCTTTTTGTAGATCAATAATGGTTTGACCTGTAGCCAAGAACGGTCTCCCAAGGATGATTGGCACGTCTGCGTCTTCATCCATATCAAGGACAATAAAATCTACTGGGAAAAGAAATTTTTCAACCTTGACCAGCATATGTTCAACTACACCTCTCGGAAATATGAGCGTTCTATCAAAAAGTTGTAGAGAGACTGAGGTGGGCATTGTCTCTCCAATCTGCAATTTCCTGAAAATATAAAAAAAAACATCAAGCTAACACTTGCACCTAGATCACATAAAGCCATACCGAAGTTATGCTCTCCTATGATGCAAGGAATGGTAAAACTGCCAGGATCTTTCAATTTTGGGGGAAGCTTCCTCTGAATAATAGCGTTGCATTCTTCTGATAATGCTATTGTCTCGTAATCTCCCAATCTCTATTTTCGTGAAAGAATGTCTTTCATGAATTTGACATAGCTGGGCATTTGTTCCAAGGCTTCTGCAAATGGGATGTTGATGTGCAGCTTTTTGAAAATCTCCAAGAATCAAGCAAACTTCTTCTCCAGTTTGTTTTTCTGAAGACGTTGTGGAAAATGTGGAGGTGGTCTTTTTCCTTTGCTTATTTTTCCTCCATCTGTGGAACTGCTTCATTGCTTTCTTTAGGAAATTCCTTAGTAGTTGCCTTGACTCCAACATCTTTGTTGATTTCAGTACCGCTTTTTAATATGATGGCATGACATTGCTCCTTCCTCATGTTCCTTGGATTTGGTTCTGTGTTGTTGGGAAGATTCCCTGGCGGTCTGTAACTCTGAGCATTGGCCAGTTGTCCAATTTGATTCTCCAGTGCTTTAATGGAAGCAGATTGGCTCTGAAAAATAGCATCATATGATGCTTGTTGCTTTTTGAACATCTATGCAATCCATTCTTTCATTTCTGGTTCTTTTTCAAACTCCTAGTTTTGCTGTTGGAATCCTGGTGGTGGATAGTTCTTTTGCCTTGAGTTGTTGCTCCATGAGAAATTAGGATGATTCCTCCACCCTGGGTTGTAGGTGTTGGAATATAGATTGTTCCACTGTCTGTTTAAATTGTTGACATAATTCACCGTCTCTTCAAGTTGGTTTGGTTCTGGTGCTCCTCCATATGGTGAACTTGTGGATCCAGTGCTGAGAGTCTCCATGAATTTGCATATCTGATCTAGCTTGGCGTTGACTGCTGTATTGGCTCCAACTTCATAAATTCCAGCAATTCTTTGAATCATGCTCCTTTCTGTTGGCCACAAGAAATTGTTGTTAGCCATTTCTTCGATTAAGTCCCAGGCTTGATCTTCTGATTTTGCCATCAAAGCTCCTCCAGCAGCAGCATCAATTGTGGTTCTCATCAGTCCATAAAGTCCATTATAGAAAGTTTGGACTTGAAGCCATTTTGGAATTTCATGGTGAGGACATTTCCTGAGCAAATCTTTATACCTTCCCAAGTTTCGTAGAGAGTTTCCGAATCAAGTTGTACAAATGATGTGATGTCATTCCTCAATTTTGTTGTTCTGGCTGGTGGAAAATACTTTGCAAAGAATTTGGTGGCTAAAGTGTTACAAGTTGTGATGGAACCAGCTGGTAGTGAATGTAGCCAAGCTTTTGCTCTGTCTTTCAAGGAATATGGAAAAACTCGCAGGCTCATTGCTTTTTCAGCTCCTCGATTGTAATTGAAAGTGCCACAAACTTCCAGGAAGTTGCTGATGTGGGCATTAGGATCTTCAGTTGCATTCCCCACAAACTGAACTGACTGCTGAATCATTTGAATGCATGTTTTGATGTCACACAAATTTTCTGGTAAGGAAGGAAGTACAATACAGGAAATGAAGCCGTCAACCACCAGAATGGTTCTGTCTCGAATGGGTATTGGTGGTGCAACTTCCAGAGGTTCAGGTTCCATGTTGACTAAAGCTTCTTGGCCTTCATGTCTTTCCATTCTCAACTGTCTGATGGTTCTTTCAATTTCTAGGTCGAGCGGTCGGATTTCAAAGCTTCTGGTTCGTCTCATGTAGTGTCTGAGAACCTAAAACACAAGAAAACAGAAATTATAAGTAAAAAGAAATTAGATATAAGTTACGTATTTAACCCCAAAACTAATAGTGAAAGATAAATAAGTCCCCGGCAACGGCGCCAAAAACTTGACCGGTGCTTTCATAACCGTATAACGCAAGCGCACGTATCGTTCAAGTAATATAAAAAGTATCGATCCCAAGAGGACTTAATACCTAATCTATTAATTTTATGAGGTCAAATGATTATTACTATCTAAAAGATTGATTGATTGATTTAAAATGGTGATGATTTTAAACTTAAAAACAAGTAAATAAAATTACTCAAAATTAAATTAAATAAAATTCAATATTAAAAAACTATCCAGGGTTGTGAATCTTTCCAATATCTTTTAAAAGATGAAGTGGTTATTTCATGTTTGTGTAATATATCGGTTTACTAATCTAGAACACGAAATTATGCAAAAGCCTATGTCGATGGTCAGATGCAACTATCCAGTATAACCCAATTGAACCATATGTCTATGTCAACCAAATTACCTGGATTCATTAAGATTAAGTTCCAATTGTGACTACCCCCGCCCGACAGGTATATGTCTATCATGTAAGGAAATCTATTAAAGGGTTATCTATCCTCAAGGAAGATCGTGGGCTACTAAGTTTAAGGCTGAAACCTAAAATTCCCTTGCCAAGTTTATTTTAGATTTACCAGATCAATCTAATTAATGGCCAGTTAACAAGACGCATTAAGGTTATGACTTAATAAGTAAACCATTAAATTACCCAAACTATAAAATAACCCCTTATAAACCGGTGATATTGGAATTCATCACAACCCCAAATAACTAACTTAGTTACGACACATAACTAGGGCTAGTAAAAACTTGAAAATAAAAGACATAAAGTAAAATGTTGAAAAGTAAATGTGGTAAAGTAAATGATGAAAAGTAAAATTACAATAAATTGCTTGGGTTAAAGGATCTACTTTTACTACTACTATTTTAGATATCTCCTTTAATATAATATATTGACTTGTGATGATATTACCAACCAGCTATATAGGCGGTAACCTAATAAGTCAAATTAAGTCCAACCAGCCATAAAGGCGGTATCAATATTTGTTCATAATCCAGCCATATAGGCGGAAATTACCAACCGACCAATCAGGCGGTATCCATGCTTAGTCAGATTAAAACCAGTTTATAATTGATTACCAACTGACCAATATAGCGGTATCCTTGTTATGTCAAATTTTAAATAGTGAATATATTATAATTAATGGAGATTAATCTAAATAGCAGTAATAAAGTTTTACCTTTCAACCTAGCAGGGGGAAGTTACCTTCTCATAGCTGAATAGTAAAAACTGAAAAAGTAAAGAAAGTAAATTACTATAACTATTACAGAAAGTAAATTAAATTAATTACAAAACTGAAAATTAAAGAAAACTAGATACAAACTCCCTATTTATTCAGAGAATTACAGAAAGGAAGGTATATATGAAACTGAAATTTCGAGCTGAATTTATAGGCATCAATAAGGTCTCTGCGTCGCGACGCGCAAGTTGTTCTTGCTTCACGGACACGTGTCACGCTCTGATTGGTCCGCCAAGATTCTTATCCGATGATGTGGCATTTTGGATGATTAATTCAATAATTGAGCTGACGTGGCAGTGACATGGCGATGACATGGAAATGAGATGGCGACACATGGCGATACCGATTATCAGCACCATAGGATTGTGACACGTGGCGCACTTTGATTGGTTGATGATGACGTGGCGGTGACATGGCAAAGTTGACTTGTCTTCTATTGACATGTCGATGACATGGCAGACACATGGGGTGACACATGGTGACACGTGGCGATGGCGATTATCGGTACCATATGATGATGACATGTGGCACGATGCACGTTTGTAGATCGACTGTGATGTTGATGTTGGGAAATCTCTAAGTCCCGAGGATCGATTAAAGCGATGAAACAAAGTGCGAATACATCAAAGAAGTTGCGGAATACTTACATCGAGCGGTTGAGTGATGCGACGAACACGAAAAAGCTTTTCTTCCCTCCTTGGTGGTCACGAAAGTTCACTGGTTTGGTGTCCTCCAAATTCGGCAATTGTCCTCCATGCAACCTCCAAGCTTTGTGATGAAATTCCATGATTATAAGTGGGTTTCCCTATCACATTCGCAAGACCCTTTTGTGTGCTAGCACTCTTGATTTTTTCCACAAAAATCACTTTTCCTTCTCTATGACTTACGACAGTGAGCTGTGAAAAGAAGAAGAAATTTCAGCTCATTGGGCGTGAATGGGAGAGGAAGAAAGAGAAGAGAGAGTTGTGTGTGTTGGTTGATGGATTGTGTATCTAATACACAATTTAATTATTAAAATTCATTTACCAAAAGTTGTATAAGCCTTTCCAAAAGTCAACAAGTTTTGGAGCCAAAATTTGGCAATTAATTGCTTCCAACAACTCACATCAACTATTCACATCACTCAATCAATCAAGTGACAAGTTGTCACATCACTCAAAGTGACTAATGATTTGACGCTTGATGTGACTAGCGATTTGATGCTTGGTGTGACTTGCGTGCCGCACTCGAATTCGAAATGCAAATGCGCTCGTAAACACTCCCGGGCTCGGGTTCGTTAATTCCAAATTAACGAATTTTCTGTTGCGGCGTAATTAAATAATTATGCCTAGCAAAATCACTATTCACGTCGCTAACAAATTAATTCTAAATTAACTCGTTCGCCCGAATTAAAATCTAATTTCAATTCCGCGTCGAAATCCAATTTCGTATAATATATCGAATATATTATTTAATCGATTAATTCCAAATTAATCGTTCTCTCTCTTTAAATGATATTTTATCCCAGATAAAATATGCCCGCAATTAATCCCAGATTAATTTTCTCTCTCATTTAATTAATCCCAGATTAATTAAAGTGCGAGTTATACGTCATCGGTGAATCTTCAGGAAGAGACCCATAAGATCCCCGGATATGTTGGCAGTAAATCCGGTCGTCGGACTATCTGAACACGTAATTACTTAGTAATACGTTTGTACCGATTTACAAGACAAGGTTGGCTTCTAGCAAAGGGCCATGCCTACCCAATTCTCCAAAAACATCCTTACAGGAATATGTGATCTATATCAGTCGTAGTATACGTAGTATCATCTATATCGATCCAGTATCGGATGTCACGTGCAAGGCTTGGGGCTGGAAACGTGTCTGCCCCATACGAAGCACATATCAGATCTCTGGTAACTATTCTCTATAATCGGATAAACATAACCTAGTCATAATATCTCGATAGCTGCAGCATATAAGTGTTGGTTTCTATTATGGTCCCGGATCGATTATAAGCATGAAAAACATTGCGAATACATATCGACGAAGTTGCGGAATACTCACATCGATCGGTTGAGACGATTTGGAGACGAATGAAGCCAAAAAGCCTACTACCTTTCACGCCAAAAAAGACCAGTCCACTGCCTCCAATTTTCAGAATTTTAAGATGACAAACGGAGCTTCAAGCCTCGTCCGACGGATCCCGGCTCATGGGTGAACCTCCCTACCACCTTCGCAAGACTCGTAGTGTGCTAGCACTTGCGGTTTTTGCCACAAAAAACCCAACTCTTGGCTTCCCTATTCACGCCAAAATGGCTTCAAAAACCAGTGAGCTTTTTAGGGTTATTGGCGTGAGGAGAAGAGAGAAAATGAGAGAGATAGAAATGTGTTGACTTGTAAAATGAATTACAAAAATGCTTTATATATTTTTCCAAAAAATAATAAGCATTTACCATTTTGATTTATCAATAAAGTAAATGGAAATCAATCACCAAACACTATTCCAACAACTACCATCACTCAAAGTGACTAGTTGTCTTTTCAATCAATCACATCAATCAATCACATCACTCAAAGTGACATTTGATTTGACGCTTGATGTGACGAATGATTTGACGCTTGATGTGACTTGCGTTGCCGCACTCGAATTCAAAATACGAAAGCGCTCGCAATCACACTCAGGCTCGGGTTCGTTAATTCCAAATTAACGATTTTTCCGTCGCGTCGTAATTAGATGATTACGCCTAGCGAATTCACTATTCACGTCGCTAAAGAATTAATTATAAATTAATTCGTTCGCCCGAATTAAAATCCAATTTCAATTCCGCGTCGAAATCCAATTTCGTTTAATATATCGAATATATTAATTTATCGATTAATTCCAAATTAATCGTTATCTCTCTCTAGACGATATTTTATCCTAGATAAAATATCTCCGTAATTAATCCTAGATTAATTTTCTCTCTCTTCTATATAATCCCAGATTATTCAAGTGTGCGAGTTGTGCGTCATCGGTGGATTATCGGGAAGCGACCCATGAGATCCCGGATAATTCGACAGTAAATATGGTCGTCGGAATATCCGAATCACGTACGTACCAAGTACTACGTTCTACCGATTTACGAGACAAGATCGGCTTCTAGCAAAGCATGAAGTCTATCGAATTGTCCGGTCATATTCATCTAAGAATATTTAAGATCTATATCAGGCGTAGTATACCAAGTATCGTGTATATCGGCCCAGTATCGGATAATCACGTGCTAGGGCTGGGGCTGGATAAGTGTCTGCCCCGTCCGAAGCACATATCGGATGTCTGGTAACTAGTCTCTATAATCGGATATACATGACCTTGTCATAATATCCCGATGGCCGGCCAGCCATCACTTAAGAGCACTAATACCGTATCCTGCGTGACATCATCTCCACTATGACTGGAGTGATACTTCCGTCTTGACATCACACCCAATACTCTACGATTCTCAATATACCCAGCATTGGCGTACACAGAACCGGTTAGAGTCCTGGACGACCTCAACTAAAGCATATTGATTGTCGTAAGCATTAGCGGTGCAAGTCTTAGATTAAGACCATACACACCTACCCTGATGTCGGATTCCCATAGACACATAGTCATAATACCAATGGGATTCCGAGGGGTCTATCCAGAGCGAAGCTGTTTCCCGTACCATCGGTGAAATACAACCTCCTATCGCACTTGCATGAGTATCCAATACCCAAATATATGAGAACTATGCCGTTGTGCCCTCACAACGCGCACAAGTGCAATACTAGCCTATTCCGCATTATCGATGTCCAGTCTCGATAATACTCCGGCTAGGGATATTTAATGATGAATCCTTCGTGGACTGATACTGTCTCATATCATTCTCAATCCAGGAACTAATCATAGGACCTCTCTTCATTTATATATCTAAGGTGATCTAATCACAAATGATGAGAGTGCAATTTCCTTGTCACATAGTTAATTTGTACAACAACACTATGGTCTGTACAAATAGTGACGCTATGGGTCATATTATCCAACAATCTCCCACTTGGCACATAGCCAGTCACTCAAGTGTCGACACACCCCGAACTATGTACGGTTCGCTCAAATTGTTGAGAAAAGGTTTTCGTCAGCGGATTTCCATGATTATCGTCTGACGCGATTTATACGATCATCACATCGCCACGATGTATGATCCGAACGAATCAGATGAATATAGAGTATATATCTGGATCGTTGATGAGACCTTTAATTCCTTAGCCGTGTGCTGACGCCTAGCTCAGCTGCTAACAGAACTATATCTAATCTAATTAGATTTATTATCGACCCCAATGGCTTCTATTGCTGCCTCAGCTGCAGCAATAATCCGCATTTGTTGTTTATTCGACAACAGTATCTTGCTCGGAAGATTTCCAGCTCACTGTCCCGTTATTCAAACTTATAGTACCGCAGTTTTAACTGTTTGGAAACTTGCAGCAGTGATCCCAGTCACTTCAAGTTCTCCTTCTCCATAGTTTAAGACAGCATCTTTAGTTCTTAAGATACTAACAGATGTCCTTAACTTCAATCCAGTGACTATCACTTGGATTGACCTGATTGTGACTCCATATGCTCAAAGCGTATGAGACACCATATCAAGTAATTTAAATGTACAATTCCCAGAGAGTGTTAACAACTCCAAATCTATCCCAGTAGATCTTTATTCCTTGAATAAAGGTTGTTACTCTCCAGAGTTCTACGGAGAATTTCTATGAAAGCCAAGCTTTCACCAATTGCTTTATGGGAATTTCCTTATCAGTGCTCTCCCACTAACCTCCTTATATACACAAGAATAATTTCGTTTTGAGTCAAATCATAAACCATTATGATTATTTCAAAAACGACAGTTCCAAGAACCTTATGCTTGCTTCAATCCAAAATGGATCGAATAACCCGCAAACCTTGTTTGTCGGTTATACAAAATCGTCAGGATGTTGTAAGCATCCTCCAAGAGGTTTCCTTTTCAGGAAAGCGATTTTGATCATTAACTTACACATTTCATAAATGAAATATGCAGTATCTACAAGCATCTTCAAAATGGATTTACCATGGCAACAGGTAAAAGGTTGAACCGTAATCACACACAATGTTGATAACGATACCTTTCCGTCAAAAGCCTAGCTTTGTACGTTAGTATGTTGCCATCCATGTATGTCTTCCTTGAAGACGTTTACTGTACCAATAGGCAAATGCCTTGTGGTACAACAACTAGTATCCAAAATAGTTGTTATACATGGAATCCATTTCGGACTCATGGCACTTTGCCATAATAGGGAGTCGATACCTTGTATCACTTCCTCGTACGTAGTCGGTTGGTATACCTCCATAAGATTTACATCTTTAAGGGGTTACATCAGAAACCCATACCCCAGGTTGTTTCCTGATTCTCTCCGATCTACGCGGTTCTTGTGTATTTGAAGATTAATGGTTTAGTTTCATCCTTGATGAACTATTTATGTTCCATTACAGACTTCGTGCGTTGAATAGTATTACTCCGATTTTCATCGAGTATCACTATTCTCCCACTGACCATGCATATTCAGTGTTCCTCTTAGGCAAAACCGCATGGTGAGCAACAATTATATTGTTCTCATGTGAGATTTAAGTACTTATACTTATGGTTTCCCTTAGGATAACCTATTATTGGCACTTATCCAATTTGGGTTCTAGTTTGGTATCATCCAAACGTTATGCCCGGCATACCCAAATTATTAGGAATGAGAAACCCTGTTTCTTTCCTGTTCATATCCTATATGATATCTGTCAAACAGATTTATATGGAACCTTATTCTAAATAAGTTTTGCACTTGTTAATACATATCCTGTTGAAGGAAATGATAGCTCAGAGCGACTCATATTTAACCTTATCTTTTCCAATAAAATTCAGTTTTTGTTCGGACACATCGTCTAACTGACGTGTCTCGGGAGGAGTCCTCATCTGAAAGAATGCTGTGTACTTTTCATGTATGTTTGAAACTTACTGCTTAAGTATTTTCATTACGGTCTTACCGTGACGGTATAATACTATAGTCGATCTGTTTATCTACTTGTGTTTGAAACTCTAATAGTTTCCGATCTGTGTTCTTCAAAAGAAACACATAACCATAACGTGATGCCACATCCGTTAAGGTCATGAAATATCATGTTCACATCTAGCCTAGCTAGATATGGGCCCACTAGCTTCACACCTGAATAGGGCTAACAGATCGGTGGCATTTTCACTATTACCAATAAATAGTGGTTTAGGTACTTTACTAACTAACTAGATTCGTAGACTTATTTTGAATAGTCAAATCAGTCCTAGTACCCACTCTTCAAAAGGTGTGGATTATACGAGTCTTGTTTAATTGTGGTCCCAGACAACAATGCCACAAATAAGTCTCTATTGATCAAATCAATTTGAGCTATTATTTGTCATTT
>SKCR01049058.1:0-38944 GCA_019454045.1 Zanthoxylum bungeanum
GAGCACCACTCATATTTTGAATAAGGATGATTCAACGTATAAGATTTCTTATACTGTGAACTATGAGAATGATTCAACATGTATATAATCTTACTCTTATTATTATTTTTTTTTTATAAAGAAGTTGTTTTCAAAATTCGAACGTGTGATCTTTAGATAACAATGGAGTAATTTTCATTATACTAATTTGCTTAGAAACTAAACCACATATTAAGCTTTAAACGTCAATTTAACTGCCAAAACCCAACTTACTACATGTTACTTGACACAATACCATTTATCGCTTACCAAAAAGAAGTTGAGTAGGATTGATGAAAAGAAACAAAAAAAATTCAATAGTTTATAGAATTATTATTCCATTTTCTTTAAATTAAAGCAAATCAAAAGGTGACATTCTATGTAGCCCAATTTCGTCTTTGTGGGGAAGAGGTCTAATTTGTCTTTAGTTATGGCAGCATATGGCACAAGCAACCAAGTTTGATTATCATATACATCATGCATCTATATATGTGCAAGGATATGGGTATGAAGGGTATCTATCAATCACTAAACTCAATGAACAAACCATACTAATTAAAATTATATTACCTGGGTTTTGTCTGAAATAGCATTCCATGAGCACAAATTCGACAAATATTTTGCCGGCTAAGACTGCTTCCTTGACGTACTCTAGAGATCTTTATACCTTCTGTTTATAATAGTCTCCATAATCATGACTTATATTGATCATAATGAAAGGCTTAATCATGATTAGTAATTGGCATAATCTTCTAAGAAAAAGCAATTAATAATGATACGGATACTAATATATATATTTCAGATAGTTGCACGTTCAGTTAACTCAAGATCTTTGCTTAATTTTTTAACTTCATTGTGTGGCAATTTTCACGAGAATCATTGCTTCGTACATTCATCTTTTTAATTAACATGGAGGATTTATACTTAAAAATGACAAATAAATGAGTTTGGAATCTTCTCGCATCTGAGCTTTATACATCATCTCATACGACGTGTTTATTTATGATCATGTATATTAAAAATCTAATTACATTTAACAATTTTATCCTTGTATTTTGCCCTGTGAAAACTCAAATCAGGGAAGAATTATGGTTTTGTGTATGTATGTATATATATATATTTTTGAAATCGTTGGAAACCTCACGTCAAATCACCCATTCCGGGATTAAGCCGAACAAGTAAAACTTCCGGCTGTCCTAGACTCTTAAAAGAAACACAAAAAAAATGTATGTATATATATGTGTGAGAATAAATCTATGTTCCTAGCTCATGAAGGATTGTCATTTTAGTACAAATCTAGGGTTTGTTTATGAAATTTTTTGGCTTCATTCTATATGATAATTCGTTCAACAAGGACCTTTTTCTCTATATATATATGCATGTGTGGTTCAAAGTAAGAGATAAACTAACTCTCAACTCTCTTTATGCCTCTCTTACTCCACAAAGAAAGCACATTTAAAAACACAAAACTCGTGACAAGACTCAAGATAATAAATTAAATTTCCAATTCTAAAGTCCTCATATTTCTTCAACTTTTGGAACTTATACAAATCTAAATCAAGATAAAAACCCTAGCTCTTCAATCCCATCCACCAATATCCACCACACACGTTCCAAAAACAAACAAACACAAACACCTTTCTCTCTTCCTCATAGAGAGCCAGAAAAACCTTACGTGCACACCATGAACGCTGAACTAAGAGCAAACACAGCGTCCATTTCTATACAAAACCCTAGCCTCTTCAACAACAACCCTCATGAAACTTCCATACCAGGAGAACTTAGAGGGTGCCTTGGTAGCCTTGATGGAGCTTGTATAGAGAAGCTTCTCCTTCACTGTGCCAGTGCCTTGGAAAGCAACGACGTCACTTTGGCTCAACAAGTGATGTGGGTACTGAATAATGTTGCCTCTCCAATCGGTGACCCTAACCAAAGGCTCACATCATTTTTCTTAAGGGCACTCATCTCCAAGGCTTCTAGGGTTTGCCCAACAACCCTGAGTTTCAATGGTAGCAGTACAATTCATAGAAGGCTAATGAGCGTGACCGAGCTAGCGGGGTACGTTGATCTAATCCCTTGGCACCGTTTTGGATTCTGTGCTTCCAATAGTGCCATTTTTAAAGCAATTCAAGGGTGCCCAAAAGTCCATATCTTAGATTTTAGCGTCACTCATTGTATGCAATGGCCTACTCTCATAGATGCCTTAGCTAAAAGACCAGAAGGGCCTCCTTCACTTAGAATCACAGTGCCTTCAAGTATAAGTAGGCCACCGATTCCCCCTTTGCTTAATGTATCAACTGAAGAAGTTGGCCTTCGTTTGGGCAATTTCGCCAAGCTTAGAGACGTTCTCTTTGAATTTAATGTGATCGATGACTCATCATCAAGTGATGTACTTATGTCCAACGATTCCTCTAGCTTTCAGATTGAGTCACTATTAAGTCATTTGACTCCTTCAATATTGAACCTTAGGGAAGATGAGGCTCTAGTTATAAACTGCCAAAATTGGTTAAGATATTTGTCTGATGAAAGCAAAGGCTTAAGAGATGCTTTCCTTGATATAATTAAATGCCTTAATCCTTGTATCATACTTGTAGTTGATGAGGATTCTGATTTAAGTGATTCTAGTCTCACATCAAGAATTACAACTTGTTTCAACTATCTATGGATACCCTTTGATGCCTTGGAAACTTTCCTTCCTAAAGAAAGTAAGCAAAGGCTAGATTATGAAGCCGATATTGGTCACAAGATTGAGAACATTATAAGTTATGAAGGGTTTCAAAGAATAGAGAGGTTAGAATCAGGGGCAAAATTGTCACAAAGAATGAAGAATGCTGGTTTTTTTGGTCTTCCATTTTGTGAAGAGACTGTTAAAGAAGTTAAGTCATTGCTAGATGAACATGCTAGTGGGTGGGGCATGAAGAGAGAAGAAGATACGTTAGTGCTCACATGGAAGGGTCACAACTCAGTTTTTGCTACAGTTTGGGTCCCAAATGGCTTGGAGGATTAAATTGGTTATCAAATTAAGTGGTTTTGGTGATCCTTTTGGTTTTTGGTGACTATTAAGCAAGTGACAAAATAGGGTTTTTTTTTTTTTTTTTTTTTTTTTTGCCTCATTGTCAGAAGGCTGCAAATGGGAACAAGAGGGATAAAGAAAACGGCAGCATTTTGAGCATTAACTTCATAGGTAGCGCAGCTCCATTATTGATCTCTCAAGATGTTCACATGAGATGAAAGGCTGAGAGAAAATGCACATGTGTTGTCTTTCTAAGAGACAAAATCCTTCCTCACTTTGTTTCCCATGCATGTGTCTTCTTTTTTTTTTTCAGAATTTTAGAAAGCAGCCAATGTAGCTTAGAGCTTAGCTAGCACTTTCTTAATGATCAGTGGCAATAAGCAACTTTTAGTCACTATGTAAGAGATGGAAGTGTGGTGTCTAACGCTATGATAAGTGCAAGTCCAACTTAATTTGGCTAAACATGTCTATTGTGCAAAATTTATTTTGCAGTTTATTCAGAATTGAAATTTTGTTCCATGCATGTAACAATTCACAACCAAAATCGAGCTGGATTTGAGATATTCATAAGAATAAGTAAAAATCAAAGGATAATGATCCCATGGTATATATTAAATGTAGAATTTAACTGCGAGCTAACTAGGTTGTGGGATGTCGACAGCGATGAGCTCACCCTTATCGGCCACTATAAAAATTTAAAAAGTGGAATCCAATGACCACTTGCGTGATCTCTATATAGAGAGGAAGAAAGGATAGGAAACCTTAAAAGGGTTGCAACACATATCATTTTCATAAAATTATAATTCTAATGAAACTTAAAAATTCGATTTTATCCTGACCCTATGGAGAATACTACTTTATATAAGATAAATTAAAAGTAGAGTAATTATGGTTTGAATCAACAAATACCCTTAATTCTAAGCAAATGTACAATACATCGAATATCAAGGCAATAAAGAGAATCACATAAGAAATTTTATTGATGGAGTGGAAACTCGTGCGAGTAAAAAAATCACTGCGGGTATAGGCTAACACCACAATCCACTATAATAGAGAAAATTTACAGCGATGTTATAGGATCTATGGTGATAACTTCACTGACTCAAATACTTTTAGATTGTAATAACTCGATGAACTCCCTGAGCCTGCACTAAACGAATTTCTTCAAAACTTCTGAAGTCTCTGAGTGGATCAATCCTGCGAACTCGCAACGCCAAAACTCTGACTACCAATCTTCCTCCTTTATAACTCTGAAGGCTTAAGGATGTGTTTTTGTGCTGATGGTTACCAAAGAACGATCTTACCAAAGCAAATAAGACAATGGAATCAATGAAGTCATCTAGGTTGATTGTCAATAAGGAAGAAACAAAGTATATGGTGGCTCTCAAAATAGTGTTTCTTCCCTTAGGTAAAGTGGTTATGTGTTTGTTTAAATAGGTAGGGTAAACGTAGAGTTTTCCTTATGTAAAACTGGCTTAAAATGCGTCCAAAATAACCCACTTACGCAAGGGCATTCGAACGCCCCTCAAACGCGTCTCAAACACAAATTTTATGCCTCTGGTCATTAGAACGCTCAGACAAATGCAATGCGAACACACGTCGCGGACTGGTTTTGAGATGCAATCTAAAACGCTTGTAACTTTCTCGTCCTTTGGCCAAATCATGATTTCTTTATATGTACGTGATCGTCTTCGAGTCTACTTTATAATGACACTAAAATAATATCAATCAGAGCTGGAATATTCAAAAGAGTGAACGCTATTCTGATATCTTCATCTGATGTTGTCCAATTACTCCGAAATCTTCATGACTCATTAACTAACAAAACTAACCAAGTTTCAATTATATATGACCAAAAAAATTAATTTTTTTATTATAAATTTAAGGAATATATATATATATATATATATATTCATTATAAAGAATAATCTATTAGTTATATAGAGACTAGTTTTCATTTAGTAGATCAATGTTGACTAGACCTCAAAGTGTATGAGAATAAGGTCTGTAGGCTGATACAATCATGTCCAAATACCGTGAGAACATGGCCCGAAGGCTGTGAGAATAAAGTCTATATATATGTTAATATAACTAAGCCCGAAAATTATAATTACATGAATTCTTTATTCATTCACACTATTATGAGGAATTGAACCTAATATCTACTCTTTAGAGCAGTGTTTTAAAACCTGGACCGGTCCATCGACCCAGTCTGGTGAGAGGGTCAATGGTCAGAGGTCCGATTGGGGTCCAACTGGAGGTTGACAGGGGTTAGTGTTTTAACTATATTTTTATTTTTAAAAAAATAGCAAAAAAAAAAAAAAAAACCAAAATCAATAATAATACAATAAAAGGTAAAAATCAGACCAAAAAACCGTCTGACCCGGACTGGGTCACCGGTTGAACCGGCCGAGTCTGCAGATTTTTTACCAGTTCACTGTCGACCGGATTTGGGGGTCACCCAGACCGGACCTTGGACAAAGTTCTGATTCAACCAGTCCAACCGACCGATCCGATCCGAGTCTTTAATCCTTGCTATAGAATAAGAATATTTTGACCAAATGAGCTAATCATTTAGACATAAAGGTTAGATTTCTCAACATTCTCCCACGACTTTCAGAAGTAATTATAATAGATTTTCCCCCAATTTATTTGATGAAATTCGTCAGTTTTCAAAGTCAATTTCCTGGCCATACACTCAGTCTTGCTATGCTGATCTTGACATGATTTTCGCATAAAATATCTCATATCAGTTTTCAAATTTAAAATATAAATATTAGACAACTTTATATTCTCAAACTAGTTTTAAAATTGAATTTGCTAAGCTCATAAATTTTAACATGATATTGGGAGCAGGCTTGGGATAATTTGAACTTCTCTTTCCAATTTTCTTTCAAAATTCACAAGCTTATTTGAACCATCAAGAGGTACAAAGTTGAGCATCCAGTACCTTAATTCAAATGCTATGACTTCAATAATATTCACAAACATGTCTAGGAAACCCAAAGGCTCTGATACTGGGAAACAACTAGCTAGGACCATCTTATTACCCTTTGATTTTCTATGAACAGTCACTCTCATGCGCCAATATATACAGCTAATAAGATATCCCAATAATGTGACCTTCAGTTCTCACTGCTGACACATTATTTTATTTCCTTTCCGAGTGGCAAAATATGTTTCCTGTTCAAACCTAAAATCCAGATTTTGATGAAAGGGAAAATTAGTGTCTCTATTGAAGTAACACAATTATTTGAGACCAGCTTGAAGTTACAAGTTGATTCTATGGTGTAGTGGTTCAATCAAGATGATCTATTGAATACTCAAGGCCAAGCCCTTGCTCATAAGAAGGCACAAACAACCATTGTGATTGTGTTGTGGACGTATTCATTCCTTCTTCATTTACAATGACTACCACATGATTTGCTTTCAATTCGATGGAAATCAAAAGGGTTTTCAGAAAAGCTTCTGTAAGTAATTAGGTGGTAAATGTGAGACCACCTCTTTCTTACCCTAAATCACATGCGCGCCCCCAGTTCATCCAGAGCAGGAGCTCTCATTATATAAAATGCGAACTTCCGCTAAAATATAAAAATCACGGACTCTAATACATAGAGCAATGATATACATACTCTCTATTGTGAGACCACCTCTTTCTTACCCTAAATCACATGCGCGCCCCCAGTTCATCCAGAGCAGGAGCTCTCATTATATAAAATGCGAACTTCCGCTAAAATATAAAAATCACGGACTCTAATACATAGAGTAATGATATACATACTCTCGAAAGTTTTCCCTCTCCTCTCACTGTAGTTACATTGAACTACAGTGATTCATTGTAACTACAGTGAGAGGTTCGAGAAAACTTTCGGTAAAATAAGGAGTATGTTATCATTTTTGTTAATACATATATTAAAAAAAAAAAAAAAATTAATGCTAATTTTCAAATGAAGTATTTAGTCATCTACTTGCCCAAAATATAAGCGTCAAAGAAATGCATATCACCTGTTTGCCTTTTTATTTTTTATTTTTACTTCAACACACACCAAATTCATGTAAAATAGGGATAGAAAAAATCTCCTCAGGATGGGTTTGTGGAAGTCTATTATGTTAGAGTTGGATACGAGTATAATTTTTTATATTTGTTATTTGGATGGGTCGGATACAAATATTGTTATCATTTTATTACTAAAAATAAAAATTCTCGTGTGAACAATGGCTCAATAGATTAGGATCAGATATCGGTATAATTTTTCATACCCGTTAATTACACAGACCAGATATAAATATTAGAAACCTCATACCATACCCGGTCCCTTACTTTCCCTAATGCTAAATCTACTAATAATTATTAGCATCTTGTCATCTATCACATAGCATAATACAACAACAGCATGATCCCACTACTTTTTGCTAGGTTTTTTTATCTTATAATATGAATAATGAAAAAAAAAGTGTGATTTTGAGCATAAAAACGACTGAAGAATTTAAATTTGAAACTTGATGCAGCCAAAAGAGAGGCCAATAATTTATTTGGGAATATTTTATAGATTTGGAAAAAAAAAAAATTATAATATATCATTAAATCTGAACACAAGGATGCCAAAAGTTGAAGCTTCGACTTGGGTTTGGGCCCATGATTTTAGCACAAACTTTATATAGAGCAGATATGAAACGGCACCGTTTGGTAATTTGGAAAGCAAAGAGATGATTGATTGGTTCATGATTATAAGGAGAAAAGATCCCATCATGGTCCAATGGATGCGGGTGTTACTTTTTCAGTAAATTTAATTTAATACTTTAATTTTTCAACAGAATGTCAGAAATACCCTTTATGCTTTAAAAGATTGATAAGGATTAGACGGACAGGCCGTTTTCAACTTAAAACAGAATGCTCTAGGCACGGTTGTAACGACCAAAAAGTGAAAACCTTTAATGACTTTATTGTTTAGGGTTAATAGGGTAATTACAAAAAATGTTTATCACGTGACACCCGTTTGCCTATCCTCAACATACCTGCTTGCGTGAACCAAAAAATAGCGTTTGTTGCTTGTTGTTAGAGTTCTAATAGTCCGTGACATGTAGGATTTTGTTAATCTCAGTTCCGTCCTGAATATGGATTTGAGATAAAAAAAAAAAAATCTTAAATTTTATATTGATTTTTGAATTTGGATAATTTTTCCTCCCCGACCGAATAATTTAATATCTTAAATTTCGATCAGCATTTGCGATTTTTTTAGATGAAAAATTGAAATACTATACCAAACATTATGAATATCGAATAATTGTAAAATCATTCCGAATTTCATATCAAACAATACTATATCTCTAATCCCGACCAAGATTATGCCCTACTTGCAATCCAATCATTCTCTAGTTCCTTAGAACCTACGGTATAAAGAGAAAATCTTATGTGTTTCTACTTAGACCCAAGAATTATTTTAATTGAGTTAGTAAAATCTATTGTCTTGAAAATAAGAGATTTGAGGTTCGAACTCTGCTCACATAGGTGAGGAGGGAATTAGATTGGCATTGGACTAAACTATTAGAATAATAAAAAATAATAATGATGGATATAGTTTAATATATTTGTTGGGATTTTAATCTAATGCCTCTCGAACTTATATCAACGTATTAAAATTGGAGCTCAACCCAAAAGTAAAAGTTTATAAAATTATGAAGTTATTATAAACTTTTGTGCTTAGATGAAATTATCCATGTAATTGTGTTTTAATTCTAAAGTGAGACTGTGGCTGTGCATGTCTTAAGAAAGGAAGGATTTACAAAAGCAAAAAGAGAGATAGAGAACGAGAGCTTTAATATTTTGGGGTTAGGGTTTCAAACTTTAATTTGATGATCGAATGATGAAATTGACTCTATTTTCTCCCATATTCGGAGGGCAAGTTTCTGACATCGTATTCTACATTTTCATAGATGTTGATTTCAGGTAGACCCGGCCAAGGTTCGGGAACCGAACCGGTTAGAACCGGACAACCGGTTCCGGTTCTGAAATCGGAACCAGAATCTGACCGGTTCGGTTAGGGTTCTTACCCTAACTGAACCGGTTGGAACCGCTGGAATCGTTCGGTTCCAACCCCTAGGGTTCCAACCGTCCCCCAACGGCTGCCGTTGGGCTGGGGGCAGGGAGCAACGGCTCCCTGCCCCGACGTCCAAAATTTTTTTGGGGATTTCCCAAATTACCCATAATAACAGTAATAAAACGGCTAATTTTAGGGGCATTTTAGGTATCACAAAAATATTCTAAAAATGTATAAATATGTGTGATTTTTCATTATTTCAACACACCAATTTCTCAATTCTCAATTCTCTCAATTCTTACAATTTTCTTATTCTCAATTCTCTCATTTACAATTACAAATTACAATTTATCATTCTCAATTCTCTAATTCTTAAAAAATTCTTAAACAACAAATGACAAGCTCATCTGAGAACACAATGTCAAATGTGCCAACCCAAGAGAGCAGCCCTAGTATCGGTTCACGGAGAAGAGAAGTTAAGTCTCATTCCTCATATGTTTTCAAAATTCATTTTCATTTAGACGTACTGATGAAGGTTCAAGAGCAGTATGCAACCATTGTGGGGTTTCTTACAAATTTTCTGGTGGATACATAAATATGATCAAGCACCTGGAAAGACATCATCCGTTTAAATTTGGACTTGATACGACGCAAACTCAAATGGTCAGGTACGCGTCATCTAGTAGAGGTACAAGTGCTTTAGATTTATTTAAATATTCTGATGCTAAAAATATAGAAGAATTTGCTAAATTAACTTGTATGACACATCTTTCTTTAAGTTTTGGTGAAAAAATTACTTTTACTAATTACGTTCAAAATGCTTTAAATCCTGCTGCATGTAGAATGACTAGAAATACAACAAAACGTCAAATTTTTAAATTATACAAAGATGGTAAAATTATTTTAAATGAAACATTTAGAGATATTAAATGGTGTCTATCTATTTGTTCTGATATTTGGAGTGACCATTGGCGAACACACTCATACATGGGTGTGACTTGTCATTGGATTGATGCATCATGGAACATGCAAAAACGACTTATTGCATTTAGAGTTTTTGATGAACAACATACTGCACAAAATATTTATAGAATGATGAAAGTAATTTTTGATGAATATGGTTTATTAGGTAAAATTTTAACAGTTGGATTTGATAATGCATCTGCAAATACTGCATCAATCACTGATTTAATAGAAATATGCGAACCAAATTTAGGGGGTCATTTTTTTCATGTTCGTTGCACATGTCATGTCCTTAATTTATGTGTTCAAGATGGTTTGGAAAAATTATCACATTTCATTGATCCTATTAAAAAAACATTTAATTGTATTTGGTCATATTCTTCAGTTATGAGAAAATGAGCCAAGTTTTGTAAATTTATTGGAATTAAACCGATAAAATTTTCACGAGATGTTCCAACATGTTGGAATTCAACTTATTTTCTTTTTATGTCAAGCTTTGCAATACAAAGACGCATTATGTAATTTTTTTTCCTCAAAATGTTCAACATA
Source organism: Zanthoxylum bungeanum (assembly GCA_019454045.1). NCBI lineage: Eukaryota > Viridiplantae > Streptophyta > Magnoliopsida > Sapindales > Rutaceae > Zanthoxylum > Zanthoxylum bungeanum. The sequence continues at coordinate 10,582 of SKCR01049058.1, forward strand.
TCACATTTTTTCCTAGTCAATGGGAAATTTGTGAATAAAAAATTAGAGATTTTAAAAGTGTTTAATGATGCTACACAATTTTTAGTGGAGTTTATTATCCTACAACACATTTATTTATTCTTGAAAGTTTGAATATTGTTGGTACTCTCGATGAGTATGTTGATAGTCGTGATCCTAGTGATATTGTTTTGTTTGAAGCTATTAATGTTATGAAACGAAAATGGTTGCATTATTTTAAAGACATTAATTTACTTTATCTTATTGCTGCTGTTTTTTATCCTAGATTTAAATTAGAAGGTTTGAATAGTGCTTTACCCGCTTACTATGGATATTTAGGAATATCAGATGAAATTGATATTACAAGAATAATAGCTAAAATAAAAATTGATTTAATAGAGTTATTTAATGATTATGTTAGAAGATATAACTTGCAATCAGTAGGACAATCTAGTAGTAGCGAAACGACCGTAATGCAATCTAGACTTAGCGCATGTGATCGTTGGTTATTACAACGAAATAAAAAACATAGGGATAACACGACTAATAACCCAGAATTAGATAATTATTTATCTATAAATTTTGAGTTTTCAACTGAAAGTTTAGTTAGTAAAAATTTTCAAATCCTTGAATGGTGGAACCGACATCAAAATGTATATCTTGTATTATCAATTATTGCTAAATAGATATTGGCAGCACATGTTTCCACCGTTGCGGTTGAGGCAAGCTTTTAGCATAAGAGGTAATATATTGGAAGTCAGACGGTCTTCATTACATCCAAGCACTCTAGAAGCAACAACATATGTGGATGATTGGACCGAGCTGATCTAAGGCAATACGAAGATGTTAGGGTTGGTGCTCAGAGTGCCAATCTTGATCGTATTTATGTACGATTCATGAATATGAATAATTCATTTTTCTATAATATTACTTATTTAATGGTAGCACCTCTTGTCTTTTATATACATATTCGATCTAATTGTGATTAGATATCTAATTATGATTAGATTGAAACTAAATAAGATTTAGTGATATGTATATATTAGACAAAGACCCGATAATATATAATATAGTGCGCAGTTACAAAGTAATTTGTAATTGACATTCGGAAGTGACACTACTAGAAATATATTATCAAATAATGTTTCTGGTCAAGATTTACAAAAACAGGTCGGTTAGTAAAATCCGCAGAGACCAGTACACGTCATATATCAAGACTTGGTCCGATGATTTATCCCAATGAACCATGAGTCTGGGGAGACTCGTATAGACATGTAAGTGTTTATATGAGATAAACACTGAACGACTCAGCGAAGATTTCCTAATGAATGGTACACCAACGTCAATAGGAATCTTCTCGGGTCTAATGAGCATAGTGGTCCTTCAACTTGAGATACCACTGTGGATGTATGAGGTATCATCCACACTTTGATGGCAGTCACGTCACCGATCTATTTAGATCAGACATCCGCTTGTTCGTTGGGTGTGGACTGATCCTCATGATATCATGTGCGTATCAAGATATGATTTGTCAGTTCTGTGTACAGAGCATAGGTATTCAATGTGCAATTAGAAATATGTTAAATACATGGGCCCGTGGTACACTGTAGAAGTTATTTCTGAGTGTTATTAAGAGATTGCTAATAGAATCGTCGATGAGATTATACCTATAGAGATTTGACATTTTTATCTATATCTCTGGGATAATCCGAATACCTGTGACGGAGGGATTATACGTATGCGATGACCATGACCTATATGATTCAGCGTGTTTATCTGTGGTCGTCATAATTTACGGGTGGGTAGATTATGGACAAGAATTTGGATTTCATGACGGATATGCCTGAATCTAGAGAGTCTCACTAATGAAATATTCTCGTAGAGCAATATGGATACTTTTATAAATAATATTGATTATTTATAGATCGTTTAACGATTAAACGATAAATACATGTTTTAAGGGTTTTTCCAGATTTTTCCTAATTAATGTGTATTTGATTTAAATACTTGATTTTATTAAATGCACATTAATTAATTATCAAATAAAGTATTTGACATCTGTCTCAAATATATGTATTATGGAATATTTAATGTAAATATTATACATATTGATGAGTGGTATTTATATCACTAATTCCCACTCATTTGACTTAATATTTTGTATAGTTTCTCGGGTTTTGTGAACGTTTTGATGTGTTTTAATGTTATTTTGCAGATAAATAAAGTTTGGGAAGCATCAGAAGTAATTTGGGGCAAAAACAGTGAAAAATGATGAAAAATAGCATTTTTGTAATTTGGCCGCGTCGCAACGCGCAAGCTGCCTGCGTCGCGACGCCTAACATGCGCCGCACCATGCTAACGTGCGCCGGGTCCACGTGTAAAAATCTGAGGAAATTGACTTGCTAACGTGCGCCGTGCCACATGTCATCATCACAGAGGATCTGCTAATATGTACCGGGACACGTGTCACAAACCTATGGTGCCGACACTCCGCGTGACACGTGTCATATTTTGATTGGACCGAATCATCCGCGAATCACCTTCTGCCACGTGTCAAGCTTTCATTGGACCGAATCTTACCGCGTGCCACGTGTCAAAATCCTATTGGGCCGACGAAATCCGCGTCAACAGTAATAGTCAAACCGTGTTGACCAAGTCAACACAAGCCAGAGGCGCGACGCAAGAAGGATTTTGGCGTCGCGACGCTGACCCGAATTTTTGCCTATAAATTGAGCTCATTTGCACCTCATTTGGTGTGCTTTCCTTTGGATTTTTTCTCTGATTTTATAGGATAGCATCTATTTTGTAAATTATTAATAATATTTAAATTATGTATTTTTATTTTTAGTTTTCATTACAGCTTTCTTTTTATTTACTTTTATGTTTTGTAGTTAAAATTTCGCTGGGGTAAAAGGTGAAAAATTAAATATAATTATCTAAGTTAATCTCACTTAATTATAATATTTAAATTATAATTTAACTGGATTAATTAATGTCAGACTTTATTACCGCCTATATGGTCGGTCTAAATATAAATTACTTTACCATCTATATGGCTGGTCTTTATGTGACAGATAATTACCGCCTATATGGCTGGTGTAATTGGACTAAATGGATTACCGCCTATATGGCTGGTTTTAAATGTTTAACATTATTAATTTCTGAGAAATTGGAACAGAAAATAATTTATATATTATAATAAGTGAGATTCCTAGATAAGAAATATTAAATGTGGATCATCTAACCCCATCATTTTATTTTTATTCTAGGGAAGTGATGAAACACAATATCCACACACTTAATAATTGATTTTCTTTTTATGGATAATTCTTTAGTTTGTTTATTGAGTCTTAAGCTTAATGATTCTTGTTGTCTAATCACCAATAAGATTAATTTGGTAAACTTAAAATGAACTAGACATAGGGATTTTAGGTTTCAGCCTTAGATTCAATAGCTCACGATCTTCCTTGAGGATATATAACCCTTTAATAGATTTCCTTACAGGGTAGACATATACCTGTCGGGAGTGGGTAGCCATAATTGGAACTTAATCTTAGTGAATCCAGGTAATTTGGTTGACATAGAAATACGGTTCAATTGGGTTATACTGGGTATTTGCATCTGACCATCGACATAGGCTTTTACATATCTTCGTGTTCCAGGTTAGCAAACTAAATTATTACACACATATAAGAGAATCAATTCATCTTTATAATAATATTGTGTGGAGTCACGACCCTAGATCTTTGAGTCTTTTGTTATTTTCCTTAGTATTTTCTTTTGTGCCTTTAAGTATTTTATTTATCAAATTCACATTCAACCAACAAAAGCAATCATTCTCTTCTCCCTATAATTAGATACATGTAAATAAATAGTATCAATAATTAATAACAACAGTAGGAATTAAGTCCTCGTGGGATCGATATTTTTATACTACTTGAACGATGCGTGCGCTTGCGTTATACGTGTGTGTTTATGCCGGTCAAGTTTTTGGCGCCGTTGCCGGGAACTTATTTTTCTTGAGTTATTAATTTTGAAGCTATCTAATTTACTTGTATCTAATTTTCTTTATTTTTATCTGTAATTTTTTATTTCTTTCTTTTGTTTTCAGCTGGTTGAAAAATGGAACATTATTGGGAGATTGAGAGATCACGAGCTTTACTAGAAGATACACCCAAAATCTGGGAGCAACAGTCCGGTTTTCTGAGGCCTGTTGTCCAGCCCAACAACTATCACTGGATGTCAGAATCAAGCAATACTACATTTGCTCATCAGAACGAAATATGGAGATGTGTGATATGTGATGGTAACCACCCGAGCAATCAATGTATATACCTTTCAGAGTGGCGGAATTATTGGAATCATTCAAGGTACGAATAACCATCATATTTTCCATCTTATCCACCATCTATCTATGATTTTCATCATGAACCAGAACCATCAGAGGAAGATCAGATGGTTGACATGCTCAAAGATTGGTTCAAGAAACAAGAAGAAAAGTTGGATACAATGCTTGAATCAGTCTAAAATCAATTCGAAAGTATTAAGAGATCATCAGCATCCATTCAGAGACTGACAGAACAAACGAGACAATTAACAGAAAATCAGAGCTACATACCTCAAGGAGCATTTTAAGATGGCACTAATGAAGCCTTTGAGTACCAAACATTTCACGATGACACTTTAGCAGAGGAAGAGGTTGAGCAGAATCAGAAATCTGAGGTATCAGTTCTGGAGCCCAAACCAACAGAATCTCGGTTTGATTTTTATTATTCTGACTCTGACGAGGATAAAGAAGATGAGCTATTTGTACCAACTGCACCAACAATGGAGGATGAAACTTTCCATCCTCAAAATAAAGATCTTGGAGAATGCTTTGCATTAATGTTTGAAGAAAATCTACCTGAGCCACTCTTATCAAAGGATGAAGACCTAAAATCTGACATTTCTTTACATCCTCAGGGTGACACTTATGGAGCATGCATTTCACAGATGACAGATGAAGAACTGAAGGAGGAAATCCTAAAATACATCTGTGAAGAAAAGGTGGAGCAAGAAACAAAGCAAATGGAAGAGCAAATGTCAGACCTTATTGAGAATCCAATGCATTCAGGCGAAACATCACTGTTTTGGGGAGTACAGATCAAAGACATCACCCAAAAGCTTGACAGAATGGAACTTCCATTCAAAGTAAAGCATCATATGAGACCTCTTGATTTTCTTTCTTTCTTTTCAGGAACCACTGGAGCAACAAAGGTTAAAAAGGTAGCACAAACACTGAATGGGACAAAATTCTTTTTGCCCCTTTACCGTTGGAAGAGACCCTTCAAAAGCAACGCACACGGGATTGTCTTTAATCGGACATCCAAAACAACGCTGAAACCTCTTTGACAGATGGATTTCAGTCACGTCTGGCTGAAGACGAAAAATTTAGCGCTAGCAGGGAGGCAACCCATGCACTTTGTTGTAATTTCTATTTTTATATTTTGTGTATACATGTTGTAGAGTTTTTAATTTTGTGTGTTATTTTTGTAGGGAAAAGCACAAACGGAGCATTTTAAGACAGAAGGAATGGTGTTTGGCAATCTCAAAGAAGAGAGCTAATTCATTTGTGATGGCTGAGTAAAGAATGAATTCTTGAGACGCATCCTTATGAATTTATACTAAGCTAGTGGCGTATTGCGTACACAATTCTGTTGCCTTAATAATTGCTTTGATTTGCTTTTCTGTTTTTATTTCCTTTATTTTCGCCGACAAGATCTAAACTTTTTAAACTTTTCACGATTTATTTTAACATTCATCTAATAATTATCATTTGGCAGGTACCAGTGCTACTATTACTCACCCATTTTCAGGTTCTATAAATTCAGCTCTACATTTCTCTCTTCGACACATCCAGATATACATCCAAATAAGAGAAAGAAAATGGAAGCAACTTCACAGCAGCGAGTCAAGCGAATTTGTGTTTTCTGTGGATCCAACTCTGATAATAAACCAAATTCATTGAGGCTGCAAAGGAATTGGGGAAAGTCATAGGTATATGGCGGTGGCAATCTTGGATTGATGGGAAGCATTTCAAAAGCCGTTCAGGAGAGTGGCGGTCATGTTTTGGGAATCATTCCAAAAAATTTGGCGGACGAACACATAATCGGAAAAACAAATGGAGATGAACGCATTGTCTCGGGGATGTCTGAACAACTCCTTGAAATGGTCAATACTGCTGATGCGTTTATTGCTTTACCAGATGGGCTCGGAACGTTTGAAGAGATATTCACAATCGCATCATGGGCGCACTTGAACATTCATCGGAAGCCCATTGGATTACTTAACATTGAACATTTTTTCGATTTTCTGTTTGTATTTCTTGCGGAAGCCAAAAGACATGAGTTCGTCACAAAATCAGTACATGATATTTTCCTGACTGCAACAAAGGCCGAAGAATTAATTGACCAAATCCTAGCCTTTGAACCAAAAATCGACCCCATTCTTTCCAAATTGAGCTGGTCAGATAGCGATCATGGTAAGAAGCGTAAATTGGACATAGATCTTAATCGGTAATTTTTCCTGTAGAATTTCAGCTAACCAGGTATTATTTTCTAAACTCTTCATCTATTGTTTAAGACATTGGGGACAATGTCTCATTTAGGTTTGGGGGAGGGAATTAGTTGATCAGTATCTTATTTTATGTGTTGTTTTTATTTTTAGTCCAAAATTTTTCGAAAAATACAAAAAAAAAAATTGAAAAATTTTCAAAAATAATTTGTGTTTTTATGTTTTTAATTTTGATTAATCGGGTAAAAATTGGTAATAGATAGCTGTGTAAGGAGTTCCCACTCTTGATACGTATTTCAACCCATTTTCGAAACAAGTTATTTTTTGTTTATTTCATTTTGAATTATTTAATTTGTAAATTCTCCATAAAACTGACTGAAATTGATCTTCATATACTCAGTTAGCAGGTATTAACAATATACATGGTAACATACGGACATGAGCTGTAATTGAAAAGTTTGTAATATTCAGTGCTCTAGTTTAATTGGAGGAATCATCTCAAAAAAAAGTGATGGAGTAAAAAAAAAAAAACCGTCTGAGATCCGAGTTATTAAGTCTGTAAGGGTGTTTTAACACTTAGTGCCCTAAAACCAACTGGTTTGGGAGTCACTGGCCCAAAGCTCGCTACATGGATCAAAGATGCTGTAAAAATATATATATCTGAAGTCTGAGTAATTAAGTCCGTAGGGGTGACTTAACACCTGGTGCCCTAAAGCCAACTGGTTTGGGAGCCACCGACACAATACTCGCTACATAGACGGAATGTATTGTATATAAATAAATAAAAAAAATCAAAAATCAAAGAAAAAAATCAGAAAAATCAGAAAAATTATTCCATTGATGCAAAAAGGTGTGAATTCTGATAAAACTTTAGGACAAAAATATTACTCTCTTATCAACTACACTTGTGACTGTTGTGGGCAAAAATGAGTTGTTTAATATTTTGTTGGTTGTGTATATGGAGAATGGTAAAATTAATCAGAGAATTTACTTATTCAGTAATTTAGAAAGAAACAAAACAATTAGTTACTTGGAGTAGAAGTTTCACCTGATTAGTCACTAACTTCTTTATTCTCTTTTCGCTTGTCTTTTTGCTTTTGTGTGCATTAGTTTTACTTTCTTTTTACTTTTGTAAAATGTTTGTGGGTATCATTGCTGTAAACCCTCACGAGACTACAACTCATCCACTAGGGACACCTAGAGGTTTAAAGGCTTGTTGCATACGCTAAATGCAACCGTGTTCCCTACAGAAGTGGCTTAGTTTAATTTTGGGTTTTGCTCGAGGACTAGCAAAATGTTAGGTTTGTGGGTGTGATGAGTGGTATTTATATCACTAATTCCCACTCATTTGACTTAATATTTTGTATAGTTTTTCGGGTTTTGTGAACGTTTTGATGTGTTTTATTATTATTTTACAGATAAATAAAGTTTGGGAAGCATTGGAAGCAATTTGGGGCCAAAACAGTAAAAAATGATGAAAAATGGCATTTTTGTAATTTGGCCGCTTCGCGACGCCTAACATGCGCCGCACCATGCTAACATGCGCCGGGTCCACGTGTAAAAATTTGAGAAAATTGACTTGCTAACGTGCGTCGTGCCACGTGTCATCATCACAAAGGATCTGCTAACATGTGTCGGGACACGTGTCACAAACCTATGGTGCCGACACTCCGCGTGACATGTGTCATCTTTTGATTGGACCGAATCATCCACGAATCACCTTCTGCTACGTTTCAAGCTTTCATTGGACTGAATCTTACCGCGTGCCACGTGTCAAAATCCTATTGGGCCGACGAAATCCACGTCAACAGTAAAAGTCAAATCGTGTTTGACCAAGTCAACACAAGCCAGCGGCGCGACGCAAGAAGGATTTTGGCATCGCGACGCCGACCCAAATTTTTGCCTATAAATTGAGCTCATTTGCACCTCATTTGGTGTGCTTTCCTTGTGATATTTTTCCTGATTTTATAGGATAGCATCTATTTTGTAAATTATTAATAATATTTAAGTTACATATTTTTATTTTTAGTTTTTATTACAGCTTTCTTTTTATTTACTTTTATGTTTTGTAGTGAAAATTTCACTGGGGTAAAAGGTGAAACATTAAATATAATTATCTAGGTTAATCTCACTTAATTGTAATATTTAAATTATAATTTAACCGGATTAATTAATGTCAGACTTTATTACCGCCTATATGGTCGGTCTAAATATAAATTACTTTACCGCCTATATGGCTGGTCTTTATGTGACAGATAATTACCGCCTATATGGCTGATGTAATTGGACTAAATGGATTACCGCCTATATGGTTGGTTTTAAATGTTTAACATTATTAATTCCTGAGAAAGCAGAACAGAAAATAATTTATATATTATAATAAGTGAGATTCCTAGATAAGAAATATTAAATGTGGATCCTCTAACCCCATCATTTTATTTTTATTATAGGGAAGTGATGAAACACAATATCCACACACTTAATAATTGATTTTCTTTTTATGGATAATTCTTTAGTTTGTTTATTGAGTCTTAAGCTTAATGCTTCTTGTTGTCTGATCACCAATAAGATTGATTTGGTAAACTTAAAATGAACTATACATAGGGATTTTAGGTTTCAGCCTTAGATTCAATAGCTCACGATCTTCCTTGAGGATAAATAACCATTTAATAGATTTCCTTACAGGATTGACATATACCTGTCGGGCGGGGGTAGCCATAATTGGAACTTAATCTTAATGAATCCAGGTAATTTGGTTGACATAGACATATGGTTCAATTGGCTTATACTGGGTATTTGCATCTGACCATCGACAGAGGCTTTTGCATATCTTCGTGTTCCAGGTTAGCAAACTAAATTATTACACAGATATAAGAGAATCAATTCATCTTTATAATAATATTGTGTGGAGTCACGACCCTATATCTTTGAGTCTTTTGTTATTTTCCTTAGTATTTTCTTTTATGTCTTTAAGTATTTTATTTATCAAATTCACATTCAACCAACAAAAGCAATCATTCTCTTCTCCCTATAAATAGATACATGTACATAAATAGTATCAATAATTAATAACAACAGTAGGAATTAAGTCCTCGTGGGATCGATATTTTTATACTACTTGAACGATACGTGCGCTTGCGTTATACGTGTGTGTTTACGCCGGTCAAGTTTTTGGCGCCGTTGCCGGGGACTTATTTTTCTTGAGTTATTAATTTTGAAGCTATCTAATTTACTTGTATCTAATTTTCTTTATTTTTATCTGTAATTTTTTATTTCCTGAGTATTGAGTGATTAAAATAAATATGTTTATTTTAATTACCTAAGAAAAATTAAAGAAATCGGAAAATTTTGATTTTCCGCGTTCCGCTGCGTAACCCGGGTATTTTACCCAAAAACGCAACAAAAATGGTATCAGAGCAGGTCTGAACCTGGACACATGATATGAAAACGCCATTAAATTTAATGTTTAATTATGTCTTTCCATGATGCATGATTGTGTTTAATTAATTTGATTAAATTAAATGCATTACATCTTTTTGCGGAAAATCCCTATTTAAATAAGGCAGTGAAGTGACATGTATTGGATGCTTGTTTCTTGGTCCGTCTTGTCAATACGGTTAGTGGGTATCTTTCTATGGCTGCATCCGAGAAAGTGCCAAAGCAATGAGGGTGTAGTTGATAGAATTTTATCCATGCCGGATGTATTTTTGATACTAGACAAATTCAAGTGAAAGTGGAAATCCTGAACGTGCTAAAGCTGTCAGGACTACATCGGTAGCTTGAGTTTGTCATTGGCAAGTGAAGCCTACGCTTCATTGTGAACGTGCCAAAGCTGTCATAATGAGAAACGATCAGGACCAAAATTAGGAGTCATTCATGAGTGATTAACAATGAGTTGTTTACCTAATGAATATACGTCGGCGAGATCTTGTCAAAGTTGTGAGTCGAAATACATTCATGTGATCTTACTCTCACTATGGAATTCGATTTAATTATTGAATTCTCGTTCTCCGTTGGAGATTACGGTATTACGTAAAGTAGTGGGAGACACTACTGGGTTAAAAATCCATAACTAAGGCAGTGCGTAATTTTATGGAAATTGCTGCTTTTGTTTTCCTTTATTCTATATTGTTGATAGAAATATACTTCTAATCCACTGCATGCATATTATTTGAATATGTTTTCTGACTTGACTTATGGTTGCGTGTTTCTAGAATAGGTTCTAGAATGACTATAAACTTAGATATTGTTAGATTAGTTAAGACCATCGGGAACTGTTGTTCCGATTTTCTTGAAATTCAAGATGGTTAGTGACTTAGTTACTAAGTCACGATAAGTAATCTAAATAGATATTTGTTTTAGGATATAATTGTCTAGAAAGAATAGTTTCTTGTGCGGTAAGAATTGACGTAAATTAGTTCATGTCTCGAGATTCTTGACTGGCATTAAGAAAACTCCATTAGGTATTTGTTTATCTTATAATGACGTTTCTTGGCGTTAGTGACTTTTAGAAATCACGTGTTTGACACAGTTGCTAATCAATTGTTTGCAACTGTTGTGAATAATTGAAGACAAATTAAAAGGCTAAAGAAAAGAGATGTGTATAGTTGTGTATAGAGAATATCGATTCTCACAATACGACAACTGAAGGTATTGGATACCAAATCTCTCATCTAGTTATTTAAAATAATGTTTAATGATTTTTTTGATATTTGATATCAGAATTTGTGACTATTGGATAGTTACTTGTTCTATATAAATAGTTGTTACATATTTTAGTATGACTAGTAGTGTCATTGATAAGAAGATAAACATTAAGAAAAATATTCGGTTAACTGAATAACTTAGAACAGTGCTTTATAAGATTTTATCATATAAGCATTAAATGCTTATTCCGTATGGTAAATGATGGTATGATATGAGATCACACCATATATCCTTATCCATTTAATGAATACTCTATTCATGATGTGATTAAATCTCATTTAACCAATTATCGTCATTGGACCACAAATTTATTAAACTAATACTTTGGAAGTATGTAGTTTAATGAATTAGAAATTGCCTTGGATAGTTTTCTTTACTTCGTAACTTAGTTAATGAATTGTCATGACTTAGTTACGTGTTTCCTAAAGAATATATATTGAAAGTCTTGAATGGTTCGAGAACTTTCAATATGTTTCTGATAAAACACGGATAGAATATTTTGAATGGTTCAAAGATATTCTATTTGAAGTGTTGAAAACTATATTTTAAATTAATTGTGAGTCTTTGAATTATTCAAAGATGTTTGATATGATCAAACATATGAATTTATGGTAATTTTTTTCTAAAGTTATGTAATGAATGTGATTCTTACTCAATATTATTCTTCTACGATTCCATCGTGATGGAATTGGTTAGTGAGAGAAATAGAATCTTATATGATTTGATTCGTTTGATATTGAGTGTTACCGAATTAGTTTTCAATACTCTTGGGGATATGCTCCAGTAACACTAATTCATCCTATTAATTAATGATTTGTTAGTTTCTACAGTTACGTATATGATATGTATAAGTAGAAAATTCGAATCTTGAAAAGTTTGAGATTTGAATCTTTCTTTTGTATAATAGTTATATAATTGAAATTACTTCCGTCTTAGAGGTACAAGTAAAAGTTTATCATTTATTCTATTTAATAGAATATTGTATTCTATTTGATAGAATATCTTTTCTACGATCCCGAGTAATTAAAAATTATTTTATTACTTGGAAAGTAACATCAGATGTTAATGATTGTAGAAAAAACTTGACTTATTGAAGTCAAATGTGAGAGTGATAAACTATAAATGGAACTACGTAATTAATAAGATGAAATGATCCTTAGACAAATTTTGTATAAGTTTAATAGGATGTCAGAATCATTTACAAAGTATTTGATACCTAATGGTTCTGCTGTTTTCTTATCGAAGAAAATTATCCTATAACTTATAGTGGGAGCGATATTTGATATTGATTTCTGAAATTACCATTAAACCATATATCTAACATTATTTATAGCTTACTACGATCAAGTTTTGAACTTGATTAAGCTTTTGTTATGAATCATTCATAAAATGAGCAAATTACTTGCGTAGCAAAAGCAAAGTGAGCTTGATAAAGGTTTTACCTTTATAGTATGACAATGAGAAAAGTTATATTCATTGATCTATTGTAGATTCTGAGAAAACTTGTCTCTAATCGCACTAATTGAACAATTAAAGATCTGTTGGTTAATGTTGATATTAAACTATGAATTTTGGCTAAAGAATGCAAAGTGGCGTTCCTGAATGTTTTCTTCAAATGAGAGATCTGTTGTGGTTTCTTTGTTTGAAGAGTTCATTCTAGAAAAGCCCTAGAGTTTGTATTCTGCTAAGATCACAGTTTGATATACTAGCTTATAGAGCCTATTGTAGACTTAGTTAAGCTTTCCATAAATCTGTGTTCTCTAATTTTGATACAGTCAGATTGTCTGATTTTATCAAAACATAGAGAATATATATATGTGTTGGGGTTTTGGGCGAAGGGCTCGGCGGAAGCGCGGTTCAGGCGAAATCGTAATTTTAAAAACTTTTAAATTACCAAATAAATTATTCAATATCTAATATGAATAATTTTATTCATATTTCACCTAAACACATTTATTCGATATCAAATAACGACATAAATAAGGTAGAAACTTTGGGAAACGTTTACGAAAAATATTTTTCCGTAAAATAACACAAACCACGTTTTTGACCGAACCCACCACCCAACACTTATGGAGACTGCCCAGGTCAGCCCCAATAGTGTTAGGGAAGTTCATGGGCTGCCCGAACAGTGACAAATTCACTGTTTGGACAGCCGTCACCCGGTTGCCTCAAAAGTCACCATGTAACGATGTTTTTCGCCGTTTTCACTTATTTCAACTCCGAAACAATTTCCGGCAATTGTTCCAACACCCAAAATACATCCAATACACTTATATGACATCAAATTCATCAACATAAACATTGGTTTTTTCAGATATGATCCAGAACATAAAATTATCAATTTTCATGCTTTAAATCCAAATTTTCAAGATTAATCCTATTAATCAAAACACCAATCAAATTTACCACACATGAACCACCCAAGAATAATTCTAGGCATTACAAGAGTGGTCATAACACTCTAGAATATCAATTCATCATCAAATGATCAATTTGAACAATAATTACACTAATATCATCCAAATCTTCACACATGCATCATCACTTCCATATCCATCCACCAAAACCAAAACCCTCAAATTCTAAAGAAAATGAAATCCTAGAATCTTACTAGTTCATCAAGAAATAAGAACATGCTTTCAAGCTTAGGGATATTGAGTATTACCTCTAATTCTCCAATTTTCTAAAGCTTTTTTTCTTGATTTGCTTCATTTTCTTTGTTGAATCATCAAACCAATTTGAGTGTATCTTAGGAACAAGTTTCGGCCATGGCTAGATTGAATGAAAGAGAAATAAAAAAATTTTAAACTTAAAAGAGGAGTGACCGACTTAAAAGGCCATTTTGGTCATTTGTTACATTTAATCCAATTAAACAAATCAAACTTTATATTAACAAATCATATTTATACACATAAAGTTTAATTAAATCATGCCATGTGTCACCAATAATAATTAAACATTTTTCATAACAATTATGAAAAAAGTTTATCAATTAATTATTCAAATATTTAACAATTAATATCTAAATAATTAATTAATATAATTATTATTTTATATGTATTTTTATTTACATTAATAAAAAATACATATATTATGGCATGTGTCAAAATCTCATTTGACAATTAATTAATGTGTATCTAATCAAATTATGTATCAAATACAAATATACAATAATTATTAAATGACAAAATCCTCTAATGCATGTGTTATCGTTTAACCGTTTAAATGACTCGAATTAACTCATTTAATCTGGTGAAGTATTATGAATAATCTGTATTATTCATAACGTGTTGCCCAAGTGCTCAACGAGTACACTTCATATTGTGTGACTCTCTAAGTTTAGGTTTATCCGTCACGAAATCCAATTCGTGTCCATAATTCACCCACTCATGAATTATGACAACCACATATAATCTCGCTAAACTATGCAAGTCAAGGTCATTGCATACGTATAATCCCTCTGTCACATGCTATTCATATTATACTTGGGATATAGATGAGAACATCAAATTCGTTTGGTATAATATAGTCCACTTTCAATTTACGATCTCTAAATAACACTCGGAACTGATTTTCGAAGTTATACCACGACCATGGATTTACTAGATCGCAAACACGTGTAGGATACACAGGACTGACGGATCCTCTCTTGATACGCATTGGATATCATGAGCATCAGTCCACACCCAACGAACAGGCGGATGTCTAATCTAAATAGATCGGTGACATGACTGCCATCAAAGTGTGGATGATAACTCATATATCCCAATGTGGTATCTCAAGTCGAAGGACCACTATGCTCGCTCAACTCGAGAAGATTTCTATTGACATTGGTGTACCATATATTAGGAAATCTTCAGTGAGTCGCTCAATGTTTATCAAATAAACACCTACATGTCTATACGAGTCTCGCGAGACTCATGGTTCATTGGGATAAACCATCGGACCAAGTCATGATATACGACATGTACTGGTCTCATCAGATTTTACTAACCGACCCATGTTAGTAAATCTTTACCAGGAACTTTATTTAAGGATATACATCTTATAGTTCGCTTCCCAATGTCAATTACAAACTACGTTGTAATTGCGCACTACATTGTAAATCATATGGTCTTTGTCTAATATACACGTATCACTAAACCAGATTCAGTTTCGATCTAATCGTAATTAGATATCTAATCACAATTAGATCGAATATGTGTATAAAAGACAAGAGGTGCTACCATAAAATAAGTAATATTATGGAAAATGGATTTGCTCGTATTCATGAATCGAACATATATACGATCCGGATTGGCACTCTGAGCACCAAATCTAACAATATGATAGTAGGGTCAGTGTGAGCGTACAATTTCTTTCTAGTATTGTATATCCTAGCAACATTGTCATTATTAATGTAATAATGAAATGTTTGTGAGGTAAAAGGTTTACCTAAGTCTTATTTTCTCCGTGAAAGCAGTGGGAGTAGTCTCTGTTATATTTGATATAAAGTTTTATATATGATATAAAACAAGAGACTAGTGAGATACTCTCATTAGTCGTGCATTAGATATGATCTAATAAAGGACACATTAAAACTATCTGTATGACAGTTAGTGTAACTGTTTGACAGTTAATGTGTCTTTTGTATATAGTATTTATCTTTCATAAATGATGATTCCTTATTCGAAAGAGAAATTGATTAGAATGGCTAATTAATTTTATGCATTATAGGATGATGGCATAATGAATACTATATTATGTGCGATTAAAGATATCAATTTAATCGTAATAAGTTACGAGTTATTTTGATACGCTATAGACCATAGGATGGATCTTGAAATATGTTCTTTGTGATCTTTGAGATATTAAGAACAAGTTTCTTATTCCTGGAGAATATAATCCACAACCATTATGGTCAAATTAGTTTTGAGTCTAATTATGATGTTAGACAGTCTACGTCATATAAAGTCAGAAAAGATGTAGTGGGAATGTCACTGTTGATTCTACTGAATCAGTAGAATTAGTTGTAACTTATGAAGTTGCATAGTGACCCTATAGATTAGAAGTTTTGATATTAGTATTGTGTTTGCGGTTGTCTGTAAAGTATTTTGGATTTGATCCCAAAATACATAGACAACTTAATAGCTATAGCACAATATTGATGTAGCATCTGAGTCATATTGATGTAGAACTTGGGTTCTACAAAATATGAATGATGATGGTTAAGGGAAACAATTGGGTTTGTTAGACAGACCCAATATGTTATAGCGGGCTTACTTGTTGTTACCTACCTCTTGAGTGCTATGTGAGCTCTTGAGGGCCATGAGTATGTGATACACATTGAGATGTGTATATGATACCATGGATTGGCACTAGAGAAAGTGGGAGAAATTGTTAGGGTTGGTACTCGGAGTGCCAATCCGGATCGTATTTATGTCCGATTCATGAATACACACAATTCCTTTTTCAATAATATTACTTATTTAATGGTAGCACCTCTTGTCTTTTATATACATATTCGATATAATTACGATTAGATATCTAATTATGTTGAGATTGAAACTAAATATGATTTAGTGATATGTATAAATTAGACAAAGACCCGATAATATATAATGTAGTGCACAGTTACAAAGTAATTTGTAATTGACATTAGGAGTGACACTACCAGAATATATTATCAAATAAAGTTCTTGGTCAAGATTTACTAACACTGGTCGGTTAGTAAAATCCGCTGAAATCAGTACATGTCGTATATCGAGACTTGGTCCGATGGTTTATCCCAATGAACCATGAGTCTGGGGAGACTCGTATAGACGTGTAGGTGTTTATATGGGATAAACACTGAACAACTCACCGAAGATTTCCTAATAGATGGTATACCAACGTCAATAGGAATCTTCTCGGGTCTAGTGAGCATAGTAGTCCTTCGACTTGAGATACCACTGTGGATGTATGAGGTATCCTCCACACTTTGATGGCAGTCACGTCACCGATCTAATTGTGTAGGGCAGTTGTGGAACCCCTAGGGTCGGATCGGTGTCCTGGGTAGCGGAAATGGGTTTGACCCATGGATATAAATTATAGGTGTAATTTTAAATCATTTAAAGAAATACTACATTCCATTACGAGTGTATAGGAAAAAACCGGGACTGAATCGGAGTCCGGAAGCTCCCAAACGAAGCAAAACAAAATCGGCGCGAGCGAATGGCGTCGCGTGCGTGAAGCACACGTGCTACAATGTGTGCGCACTGTAGCGCCCAGGTGCTGCTATATATAAAATTTTTCATTTCCTTTTGCATTCAGCTCACATTCCAGTGAGCTGAATGGATTAGGGTCTTTGACCCTAATCTATTCCGGTCTTCCCTAAACACTTCAAAAACACCCAAAATAATTTTTAATTTCAAAACAACATAAACACATGTTATAAAATAAAAATCTAGTTTTTCAAAATATCAAATTTTTCCAAAAACATAAATTTATGCTAAATACGCATTAGCGTAAATTTTGAATCCATTACACAAACCATTTTAGAATCCCAATTACGAAATGTCCCGTGAACAATTCTAGTCCACCTAAAGGTGGTCAAATGAATCGAGAATGGTAGCCATAGCTCTAAGCTTTAATCTAGAGTTCCAAACTCTAATTAATTTTTCCATGTCCAACATGAACATCTTTGACCTAATTACAAGCATGTTGTGTTTATACTTCTAAAGTATTCTAACACAATTGATTAGCCTTATTCAACATTAAACTATGTGATCATGCATCTAATACACAAATAAACATAGCTTTGGAGAAGATCAAACATTACCTAGTAAGCTTGATGCAAGATCCAATCTACTTCTCCTTGTTGAAATTGTTGAAGAACCTCCAAGGTGTGCAAGCTTGACTTCAAGATCCAATCTTGTTTCCAATGCTTCCAAGCTTCACTTCAAGATCCAATCTTGATTTCTCCTAGATGAATGTTGTAGAGACCTCACAAGCTTCTCTAAACACTTCTCTAACTTAGGCTAATCTCTCAAGAATTTGCTTATGCTTGTATTTGAGCTTGTAATTAAAACCTTCATAAAGCTTGCTATTTATAGCAAAACTTAGGCAATTTTTAATTAATAAAAGTTGTAATCAACTCTTAAGTGGGCTTAATCTAATTTGTCCAAATATGTATAATTAGGTGTGACTAATCTCCATTGTCTCCCACTTAGATTTAATCCAATTAAATCAAGCCAAGGATTAGGAAATGGATTAGTTAAATGTTTACCACCTTGTTTTAATCCAATTAAATCAAGCCAAAACCACCTATTATTACATACTTACAATTACTATAATATCCTTAAATGGTAGAGATAATTATGATTTTACAATTAAGCCCTTGTGTAATTATTGAATTAATCCAATTAATCCAATTAGGTCAAAGTAAATAATCAATGTTATCCAATAACATTTGATTATCTTAGTTGATAATTATAATATCGAATATTATATTTTATCAAAAATAATCTGCTACCCAAGTGCTCAACGAGTACACTTCATATTGGGACTCTCTAAGTTCAGACACGTTCGTCATATAAGCCTAGCTAATATGTACGCAATTCGGCCACCTCCGAATTCGCGAAGAACACGAACGACCTTTCTGAACTATACAAGTCGAGTTTATCACATATGTTTAACAATCCATTCGTCGTAGGTTATCCGAGTTGTACTTAGGAAATATAGAATATACCATCAAGTTTCCAAGACACACATCTCATGTCGACATGTCCACGATTCTTCATAACTGATGTGATCCACCCTAGGTGATCGACTTTGGCCAAAGATTTAAGAATCATGACTTTACTAACATGGATACCTAAACCCCTTATGGTACACATACGGGCGGACAGATCCTATCTTGCTTCGCACTTGATTACTGTGTGCATCGGTCAACACCCAACGAACATCTAGAGGCCAGACCATGAAAGGTTTCTGACATACATGGCATCTAAGTGTGGATGATCTCACACAAAATCATTGTTATCCTATAGTCAAAGGATTACATATGCTACTCGACTCGAGGAGATTCCTATTGACGGTGGTGTGTACTTCCAACTATTAGGAATCACCTGTGAGTCATTCAGTATTCGCTCCAACGAATACCCACATGTCTATACGAGTTTCTCAAACTCATGGTACATCACGTTAAACCATTGGAACTCCAATTCCAATATATGACATGTGTTAGTCTTCTAGGTTATAGGAATTCGACCGTATTCCAAAACCAACGACTAGAAATATTTACTTTAAGAATAGTTTACACCTATTGTCAAAACTATTCTAAGGTCGATGTCATTCTTAGCATAACGATACATCAATTTAATACGCATAATGACAATACCATTAATAGGGTATGAAATGAAAAATGTAGTTATTTTATTAATAAATAATAAAATGTACAATTCGGATTGGCACTCCAAGCACCAACTTCATCACTATTTAGATCAGACCTCCGCATGTTCGTTGGGTATGGACTGATCCTCATGATATCATGTGCGTATCAAGATAGGATCCGTCAGTTATGTGTACAGAGCATAGGTATTCAATGTGCAATTAGCAATCTATTAAATCAATGGGCCCGTGGTACACTGTAGAAGTTAGTTCAGAGTGTTATTAAGAGATTGCTAATAAAATCGTCGATGAGATTATACCTATAGAGATTTGACATTTTTATCTATATCTCTGGGATAATCCGAATACCTGTGACGGATGAATTATACGTATGCGATGACCTTGACCTGTATGATTCAGCGAGTTTATCTGTGGTTGTCATAATTTACGGGTGGGTAGATTATGGACACGAAATTGGATTTCGTGACTGATATACCTGAATATAGAGAGTCTCACTAATGTAACATTCTCGTATAGCACTAGAGCTACTTTTATAAATAATATTGATTATTTATAGATCGTTTAACGGTTAAACGATAAATACACGCTTTAAGGGTTTTTCCGGCTTTTTCCTAATTAATGTGTATTTGATTTAAATACTTGATTTTGTTAAATCCACATTAATTAATTGTCAAATAAAGTATTTGACACTTGTCTCATATATATGTATTATGTAATATTTAATGTAAATATTATACATATATTTGGATATTTATATTTGTAATTATCTAATTATTTAATTATTAAATAATTATATTAATTAAATATAAATATCTTTCTACTTTAATATGGAAAAATACAATTGGTACATTTGTGCATATATTAATTAAAATGGTTGACAACTTGATTTTGGCATTAATTTAATATTGATTAAATTTGTAAAAATCAAATTACCATTTTACCCTATTAAAGTCGGTCATCCCCTTTTTTTTTAAGCTTGGATTTTTCATTTGCTTCAACTTTTGGCTTCAAAAATAGATTACAAAATTAGGTATTTGAGAGAAAAACATAAGAGCTAAAGGGGATTTGTGAAGAAAACCATGGAAATTAAGGTAAATTCTTACTTTTCTTTACTTGAAAATTATTTCCATGCCTTTAGACTTCAACATATGATATTGTTATATTTTTCTCTATTCTCTTGGGTTTGTAATAAGTTTGTTTGAAGCATGAAAGAAAGATGTTAGCATGTGTATTTAGTAAAGAAAGCTTATTAAGTGTTATTACACTTATTTTTGGTTATTTGATAACTTGGTAGCCATTCTAGAGTTGCTTAGCCACTCATAAATGACCTAGAATTATTCTTGAGTTGTTTCATGGTGTTGAGACTTGTTTGGCGTGGCATGAATTTAATTAAAGTGTTGAATTTAATTAATTTGGTGTTAATTTGCCAATTTGTGGAAATTGTCAAATTAGGGTTCATAACCCACTCCAAATTTGGGGATTTTCATATATGCGTTAATTAATGATGTGTATATGATGCATATAAAGTTTGGTGTTGATTGGACTTGATCTTGATTGGTTTTGAATCAATTTGGACTAAAGTGCAATTCTTGGAAAGTTGAGGGACCTATTCGGCAATTTTGAAAAATTATTTTTTCTTGAATTGCAATTTTTATTTTGACATGTTTGACATGTATAAATCATTTTGGTAGTGATTGTGAATCACCTAATTATGTATTTGACAAATTAGGACTAAAATGATCAAAATGTAAAGTTGTAGGGGCATGTCCGTAAATACTGAAAAATTTGAAAAATTTTCAGTATTTTCATTTTTAATGTATATTTGATGTACAAATCAATTTGGTTGTGATTGGAAATCATCTAAGCTTATTTTGAACAAGTTAGGACTAAAATGATTGAAATGGAAAGCTTTGGGGCTTTATGGTAATTTACTGAAATTATGATTTCCAGGTTAAAGATTTATGTTTTGAGTATTAAGTGATTAAAATAAATATGTTTATTTTAATTACCCAAGAAAAATTAAAGAAATCGAAAAATTTTGATTTTCCGCGTTCCGCTGCGTAACCCAGGTATTTTACCCAAAAACTCAACAGAAGATGCCCCTGATGAATTTGAAGACTTATTCGATAATGTATCTGCAAGTACAAGCGGAACTGGAGCTGAAGGATCAACATGCACTGATGATGATTGATAATTAAATATTTAAATAATTGTAAAATTCCAATGGGGGAAATATCTTTAAAATGTAATGAAACTACGTGAACTTTGATTCCTCTCTCCCCTGGAGAATACGTAGGCAACTTAAGTATTTAAAAATTTAAGTTCAATCTCTTTAATTTAATTTTTTTTGTTTACTTTTTACATAAGAATTTTATTTGTAATTTAATGTAATTATGTATTGTAAGTTTATTATATAAATTCAAATTCATAATTTTAAATTATATTATTTTATCAATCTCAATTTTTTATTTTCAATCAAGCAAAAAAAAAACCGAATGGAACCGGAACCGGAATCGGAACCGAACGGTTCTGTTTCGGTTCCGGTTCCACACTCGTAGAAACGGGAACCGTTCGGTTTGGTTCCGATTCGGAACCGAACTGAACCGCCGGCCGGGTCTAATTTCAGGTTTATTATTTCTTTATAGATATTTGAGATACCCACTTATAAATGTATATTGTTGTTGAGAGCCAAGATTGTTAAGAATCCAGTTGTTGTGAGCCTATAGTTTCATCTAGAGAAGAACTTGTATTGTAATCCCATTAATTGCTAGTAGAAGTTTATATCGGACTACGGTCCCATGGTTTTTCCCGATTTGGATTTTCCATGTAAAAATATTGGTTTCTCATTTTGTTGTTGCTTGTGTTAATTATTATCTTTGATGTGATTGTTTAGTTTCCGATAATTTATTTTGTGGCATACAATCTATTTTAATCACACAAATAGGGAAATAGTTGTTTCTGCATTGTTATTGCAGTGAGTTCCTTTTTCCAACAAGTGGTATCAGAGATTTCGGGTTGTGTTTGATTTGATTACTGGTGTCGATTGAGATGGAGGAGTCTTCGGCTTACATGATTAAATTGAAGTCATGGAATTATGGTATTTGGAAGTCTATGATGGAGGATTTGATATATATGAAAGACTTACATGAACCCATTGAAGGTGATGATACTAAACCCAAAGATTTGGATGATAGAAAATAGGCTCAATTGAACCAAAAAGCCATAGAGACTATTAGGTCATGGATTAATCAGAGTGTGTACCACTGTGTAGCAAAAGAGACTAAGGTCGATGTTCTTTAGAAGAAATTGGAAACAATTTATTAGCAGCTAACTCCACAGAAAAAAGCTAATTTGATGAAAGAGTTTGTGAACTTGAAATATAAGGAATGGTACAGTATAACTGAACACACTAGTGAGTTTCAAGACATTTGTTGATCAGTTGACTACGATGAAGATCACACTATATGATGAGTTGCAAGCATTGTTGTTGCTTAGTTCTTTACCTGATAGTTGGGAAACATTAGTGGTGTCAGTGAATAATTCAGCACTGAATGAGAAGCTAACCTTGGATATGGTTATAGACGGTATTCAGAACGAAGAATCTTGATGTGGGTCCCTTTAAGTCAGATGCACTTGTTTTAGTAAAAGAAAGATAAGCATGGGAGTAGCCAAAGTAGAAATTATCACTGTCAGTACAATGAAAATTACAAAGGAAGATCCAAGTCCCATAGGAGAAGTGTAAAGTGCTTTCATTGTAATAAAATGAGTCACATAAAAAGAGTGTAGAATGTGGAAAAGAGAACATACGAAGGAAAAAGGTGATAAACAAATAAAAAATAAAGAAGATATTGCATTAGCTATACTTGATGGTGATATGGTTATCGTTTATAATGAAAGCTCTACAAATCTCACTTGCATACTAGTGATTGGGTTGTTAACTCGGGTGCTTCATTTCATGCTACTGCACATGGTGATTTCCTCACATCTTATACTAGTGGTGATTATGGCTATGTTAGGATGGAATGAGGGTGCATCCAAGATTGTCGGCATAGGAGATTTTGCTTGGAAATCAGTGTTGGCTCTAACTTGTTACTCAAAGATGCTAAACATGTTCAAGATATCTGCCTTAATTTGATCTCCACAGGAAAGCTTGATAATGATGGTTATTCCAACCAATTTGGTGAAGGAAAATAGAATCTCACCAAAGGCTCCCTTGTAGTAGCCAAGGGAAATAAAGTTAACACCCTCTATGTGATAGAAGCCAAGATCAAGAAAGAAGATGTGAATGTTGCTGCAAATGATAGTGATATTGAGATTTGGCATAAAAGGCTTGGCCACATTGGTGAGAAATGGCTTTAAACACTTGCCAGAAAGAATCTTTTACCTAGTTTGACGGGTAGATCTCTCAAGACTTATGTTCATTGCTTAGTTGGAAAGACACATAAACTAGTTGTTAGAAGCTTTTCACCATGTAGGAAATCACAAATCCTTGATTTTATTCACAC
Source organism: Zanthoxylum bungeanum (assembly GCA_019454045.1). Lineage (NCBI taxonomy): Eukaryota > Viridiplantae > Streptophyta > Magnoliopsida > Sapindales > Rutaceae > Zanthoxylum > Zanthoxylum bungeanum. The sequence continues at coordinate 34,716 of SKCR01049058.1, forward strand.
TGATGTGTGCATGATGTAAACTAAATCAATATGAGGTGCACTTTATTTTGTAACCTTTATTAATATTGTTCTAGAAAGGTGTGGGCTTTTGATTTGAAATCTAAAGACCATGTGTTTGATATGGTCAAGTTTCTCTATGCTAAAATTGAGAGAGAGACATGAATGAAATTAAAATATGTAAGGGCAGATAATGGTGGTGAGTACAGATGACAATTTGAGTAGTATTGCAGATCCCATGGAATTTGACTTGAGAAGACTGTACCAAAAACTCCACAACAGAATGGGGTAGTAGAAAGGATGAATAGAGATTGAACAACACTTATGACTTAGTGAAGTTGCACAAGGGTAAAAGGGTACTGAAGAACAAATGGGTTTATAGGTTGAAGACTGAAATTAACTCACAGCAGAGTTGCAAGGCTAGATTGGTTGTAAAGGGTTTTGGTAAGAAGAAATGAGTTGATTTTGAAGAAATATTTTCTCCTATGGTGAAGATGTCTTAGATCTGAATTATGTTGGGTATAGCAACTATGATGAATTTAGAGATTGAACAACTTGATGTAAAGACACCTTTCTTATATGGTGACTTGGAGGAGGAAATATATATGAAGCAACCCGAAAGATTTATTATTAATGGCAAAGAGGAGCTTGTGTGCAAGTTGAAGAAAATTTTGTATGGATTAAAACAGGTACCTAGAAAGTGGTACAATAAGTTTGATTATTTCATGGAGAATCTTAGTTGCAGCAAGACTACATTTGATTATTTTGTTTTTATGAAAAAGTTTGGTGAAAATGATTTTATTATTTTTTTGCTTTATGTGGATGATATGTTGATTGTTGGTCAGGATGCTAGTAAAATTGATAATTTAAAGAGAGAGCTTAGCAAATCTTTTGCTATGAAAGACTTAAGGTCGGGAAAAAAATTCTTGGTATGAAGATCTCTCATGGAATAAGAGGCAGGAAATTGTGGTTATCTCAATAAGCATATGTTGAAATGGTTCTTGAAAGATTTAACATGGACAAGTCAAAATCTACTTGGTCTCTGCTTGTAGTTCATTTCAAGCTTAGTTCACAATAATGTCCTACAACTAAAGAAGAGAAGCAAGAAATAAGAGTAGTTTTGTATGCTTTAGCAGTTTGGTGTATGTCATGGTTTGCACTAGACCATATATTGCACATGCAGTTAGTGTAGTTAGTCCGTTTCTCTTGAATCCGGGCAAAAAGCACTGTGAAGCAGAGAAATGGATTCTCAGATATCTCTGACGCACTTCCAAGGCATCTTTTTATTTTGGTGGTGATAAACTTATGTTACATGCATACACAAATGCAGACATGGTAGAAGATGTTGATTCCAGAAAATTCATATCATGATATTTGCTTACTTTTGTAGGGGGCGGTTTCTTGGCAGTCTAAGCTTCAGAAGTGTATTGTTCTGTCTATTACAGAAGAAGAGTATACTTCAATCACTGAGGGTTGCAAAGAAACTTCATGGATGAAGAATTTTCTACAATAGTTGAGTGTCAAATAAGAAAATTATGTTGTGTACTGTGACAGTCAGAGTACCATTCACTTGACAAAGAATTCTACATATCATTCGATATCCAAGCACATCGATATGAGGTATCATATGATATTAGACATGCTTAAAAATAAACAGCTGCAGCTTGAGAAGATTCATACAACTAAGAATGAGTTAGACATGATAACAAAAGCATTGTCTAAAGAGAACCTGAAAAGTTGCAAGAAGAAAGCAGGTTTAGTGGATCCCAATATATGAGTTGGAAAGAGAGATTTTTTGGGTCCACCTCATGTTAGGGGCCCAAAAGCCTAAGTTCCAAAAGTTTATAAAGCTATGAATTTATTATAAATTTTTGGGCTTAGATGAAATTATCCATGTAATTTTGCTTTAATTAAAAAATGAGGTAGTGATTATGCACGTTTTAAAAAATGAAGCATTTGTAAAATCAAAAAGAGAGATAGACATAGAGAAAAAGAGAAACAGTGCCGAGAGCTTAAATATTTTAAGGGTTAGGGTTTCAAATTTCAATTTGATGATCGAATGGTAAAATTGACTCTATCTTCTCCCATATTCGGAGGGTAAGTTCCCAACATCATATTCTTCATTTCCATAGGTGTTGATTTCAGGTTTAGTCTATCTTTTATAGATATTTAAGATACTCACTTGTAAATATATATTGTTGTTAAGAGCCAAGTGTTGTGATTCTCTGATCACTGAATAATATTTAATGAGAAAAGTTTTTTTTTATTGCTACAAGAATATAATTTACAAGTGCTTAAACTTTACAAAAAACCTCACTACTTTCTAAGCTTCTTTACATGAATCTTAATTGTTGGGATTCTTGAAGCTCACAAATAAGCTCTGTATTTATAGCAAAACTTAGGCTCACAATTTCGACAAGTGAATAGTAATCCACCGAAAGTAGTTTTGGAAGCTTGCCTATTTTTAAACTCCACCTAAAGTATATTGGAGGCTTGCATAAAGGTAGTTGGCAACCATTAATGCAACTAAATTCATCAATTCTCCCCCTCTAGCTGCATTGGAATTATTTTCATCTCACAACTATTCCGACTATGTCTCTGAACAACTCTAGCTTGTCCCGAGTAACTATTTTTGTTAACATGTCGCATGGATTCTAATCTATGTGGATATTTATTAGTCTCAACAGTGGTTGATCTATCACCTCACCTATCCAATGATAGTGAATATCGATGTGCTTCGTCCGAGAATGATACTTTGAGTTATTGCTCAAGTCCATAGCACTATCATTATCACAATGTATCTTGTATTATGTCTGTTTGATCCATAATTATTGGAGAAAACGTTTTAACCAAAACATTTATTTTTATTCTTTTGTTGTTGCAATATACTCAGTTTCTGTTGTGGATAATGCAATACGCCTCTGCAATCTTGACTGTCGTGACACAGCTCCCCCAGCAAAAGTATAGAGAAAACCTGATGTAGATTTTCTACCATCAAGATCTCATACCATATTTGAATCTGTATAACCTTCCAAGATTGGATCAGCTCCATAGTAGCACAAACATAACTTCGATGTACCATTGAGGTACATGAGAATCCATTTGACTGTCTCCCAGTACCTGAGAATCTATTAGAGAGAAAACAGCTCACTATACCCACTGCGTGAGCAATATCTGGCCAAGTACATGTCATAGCATACATTAGGCTTTCAACTGCTGAAGAATATGATATTGATAACATCTTCTCTATCTATTTATTAGATAAGGGGCACGAACTCTTACTCAGTTTGAAGTGGCACGCTAGCGAAATGTTGAGAAGTTTGGTATTTTGTACATCGAACTCTTGATCGCCTATTCAATGTAATCCTCATTGTGAAAGCGACAACCTTTTGTTCCGTTTGTCTTGAAATATTGCATTCCTAAAATCTGTTGAGCTGGTCATAAGTCTTTCGTGTCAAAAGGCTTAAAGAGTTTCTTCTTCAGTTGGTTTATCTTCGCTGCATATTATCCAACGATCAACATGTCGTTTACATATAATAGAAGAGAAATGAATTTTTCATTCGAATACCTGTGAATGTAAACACACTGGTCTGTTGCAGTTCTTTTGTAGCCTTTATTCACCATGAATGAGTCAAAAGTCTTGTACCGTTGCCTTGGTGTTTGCCTAAGGCCATACAAGCTCTTATTCACCTTGCAAACAATGTTTATTTTTTCCTGAAACCTTAAAATCTTTTGGCTGCTCCATGTAGATTTCTTCATGTAAATCACCATGAAAAAATATTATCTTAACATCCATCTATTCAAGATATAGATTCAAACTAGCTACAATCATAGGATAACTCGGATTGAAGCCATTTTTACAACTGGAGAAAAAATTTCATCAAAGTCGATTCTTTTTTTCTGTAAGAATCCTTTTAATACTAACCGAATTTTGTGTTTCATCATATCTTCGCTTCCATATTTCTTCAGCTTGAACACCCATTTATTCTTCAGTGACTTCTTGCCTTGCGGGAGCTTGACTATCTAATAAGTGTGATTCTTCTATAGAGATTTCATTTCATCATGCATTGTATACAACCATTTTCTTTTGCCTTATGAGATACAACTTCCTTGAAATTTTCAGGCTCCCCCTCGCTAGTAAGCAGAATATATTCAGATCATGAGTATCTGGTTGATGGAATCTGGTATCACTCAGATCTTCGTAGTTAAGGTTCAATGATTTTCGGAGGGTT